>MU694724.1:24308-102309 GCA_026770625.1 Nicotiana glauca | reverse complement strand
GCCATGCGCCTTCGACAAAAAGTTCAATTACGATTGAACTGGGACTCAGGCTACGCGCCTTCGCCAACAAGATTCGATGGCCGAATCGAAACTCAGGCCATGCGCCTTCGACAAAAAGTTCAATTACGATTGAACTAGGACTCAGGCTACGCGCCTTCGCCAACAAAATTCGACTACGGCCGAATCGAAACTCAGGCCATGCGCCTTCGACAAAAAGTTCAATTACGCTTGAACTGGGACTCAGGCTACGTGCCTTCGTCAACAAAATTCGATTACGGCCGAATCGAAACTCAGGCCATGCGCCTTCGACAAAAAGTTCAATTACGATTGAACTAGGACTCAGGCTACGCGCCTTCGCCAACAAAATTCGACTACGGCCGAATCGAAACTCAGGCCATGCGCCTTCGACAAAAAGTTCAATTACGATTGAACTAGGACTCAGGCTATGCACCTTCGCTAGTGAATTCAACCACGACCCAAGATTCGGGCCAAGCGCCCTCGCCTCCAGCGAATCATCAAAGTTCAATTATGATTGAACTAGGACTATGCGCACGCGCCTTCCAAGAAAGTACATCAGACTCAAACTAGCATCAGAAGTAGGTGTAATTCGGCCCTGGTCGGACCGCAAGGCCATGTTCTCAGTACCATGACCAGCAATCTGATCACGCCCGAACTGGGACCGAGGCTGAACGCCCCCACCCCCAAATGGGAGTCTCTACTTGATCACGCCAAATCAAAAAGAAAAGTCGTCAACATCCAAAGATCAACACACTTACCCCAATCAAAACATCAAAGGTAATACGCCGCTCCCAAACGCGGGCGAAACAAACACAAGGCGAGTACGGGAGACAAGTCCCTTTTATTCATAAAACAATCACGGGCTATTCCTGCTTACATCCGACCAAAACAGTGAAAATAAAAAAAAGGGGGGGGGGGAGGAATTATTCTCTATTTGGCGCCATCCGTACGGCCGCCAGTGCCGCCTGCGCCGCCTGCATATCCGCCTGCGCCATCCATGCCATCGTCGTCTCCCTCCGCGCTCCCGCCGGCAGCATCATCGATCCCCGGCGTTACGGCGTCAAAGCCACACTCCATACAGGCCTCTCGAGCCTTTTGACGCACCCCCTCGAAAGTGGCTTCGGACACGATGCCGACCTCAAACAAATGTTTATGTACATCCCGCTGGGCCTCAGCATAAACCCAAACTTCGCGAGAGTGACCCATTAAAGCGGACTGCTCATGGATACGCCTATTCTCCTCCTCCAAAAGCGCAATCTGCTCCGCCGCATCTTGAGCACCCCACTCTAAGACCCCGATCCGCTCTTCAAGGATGCCCTCTATGAAGGCAGCAGCAGACCTCACCAACGACAACTGAGATTCGTTGGCACGGATGACCCCCTGCAACTCATCCGCTCGGGCCAAGGCATCAGCCAACCTCCGCTTTAAAGCCGCCACCTCCCCTTCCAGCATGGCAACCTTCCCACTCCACTCTGAGGTGACTTCCGTCACCTTAGTCAAACACAAACGCTCATATTCAATCGAGGCCCTCCGCCCATTCTCGAGCTCATCATCCTTTCGACGCAATTGGTCCTCTAAGGCCCTTATGCGACCAATCGCTTGGTTCGCCTGTAACTCCCTCCTCGCCAACTCTTCAACCAACGCTCGGTTACGGGGATCAGTCCTCATACGCTCACTCTCTCCCTGCACTTGTCTCGATAGAGATGACACTTGTCAAGCACCCGTAAAAATACCCCAAACCGAACGTTGGCTCGGCGGAGACTCTCCACTTGCAACAAAAAAGCCTACAAAACGAAGAGCGACGGGTCAGGCAGGACAAAAAAAAAGAAAAAAAAAAAAAGCTTCCATCTCCGAACACGCACCCTCATTCCCATCATGGCCACTTCGTTCATCAGACCAGCATCCGTGACCCCCCTCAACGACTCATTCTCCACCACAGAACACAACTGCCCGAACTGCGACACTAGACTCGAGTCCAGCAGTAACAAATTCTCATCCACAGGAACCTCAATAATGCGCGGCCTCCCATCCGGATGAACAGCCGCACTTGTGACACCATCACGGAACATGCGGACATCCTCCGAATCCAAATCCAAGTCGGATGTGGACCCGTCTCCTACCGCCGCCACCTCCGCCGAAGGGGTACTCGACCCACCAATATCCACGACCACCCGGGAAGCCTCCCCCAACTCGACCACGGGGGTCGAAGACTGAGCCGTTGGAGCGGCACTTCCCTCTCGATCCGCACGGACCTGAACATCATTTTCCCTCGGCCCATCTCCAGGAGTGTGCGCCGCGGCCGTACCCTCTCCCGCCTCAAAAGGAGGAGAATCCACATTTATTACGACAGGAGGAACAGGCACAGCCACCACTAGAGGAGTCGGAGTGAAGACAACCCTGCGCCTAATCAAAGGCCTTTCTTCCTCATCACACGAAGGCGAGCCGTCTCGTGGGCGGACGGTCCCCGACGGACCTTCGTCACGAAACAAAGGACGAGAGGGAGAAGGGGCCACCGAAGATTCAACAGACGCAGCCCTCGGTACGCGGCTCGACGCTGGCGGTGCAAAGAATCGAGCAATAGCACCCGGCCGCCGAAAGGCTAGCTGAGGAGCTCTGCCACGATTCATTCTCCCTGCAAAGGAAAAACGAAGTCAGCCAGAGAAGCTACTAAGCACTAAAATTAAGCAAATCAAAAGAACGAACTCCTTACCCACGGCTCTCTACCGGCCATGCTTCTCCCAAAAGGACGCTCACGTGCGAATCCCCTCGGTATGAGGGAGTACGGCTTCGAGCCACCCACGCATCCCAGCAAACGAAGCCGGTGGCGCCCTCTCGGCTGTGAAAACAGCAACAAGGCAGCATTTTACTTAGACGCAATAAAAAGAGAAAGAAGGAATGAAAACTATTGTTTCGATGAAGATAACTCACGTCTATGGTTCAAAGCCTCCGGGAACCCCGAGGAGGACGCCACCAAATGTTCAGTCCTGATATAAAAGAACTGTTCGAACGGCCGAGGCTCAACCTCGTCATCCAGCATAGCCGTCAGCCCCCTCGACCCATACGGGCTCGCCCGGAGCATAGTGCCTCGCACTCGTTGAGGGGCGTAAAGGGCAAGCACATGTTGCAGCGTGACCGTTCTGCCAGCCAACTCCCCGTATTTCAGAAACATCGCCAGGAGTTTGTACAAGGAAGGGGTGAGCTGAGCCGGACATACCCCATAGTAGCGGCAGAAATCCACCACCAAGTAGGAAGAGGAACCCTGAACCCCAGTTTGAAGGGGTACACATAAAAAATGCAGTACCCCAAGCGATCAGTGTGAACCCTCTCCTCGTGTCGAGCGAGAATAATGTCGGCATGAATGGGCACGAACCCTTGTTCCCGCAATTGGTCCATACCTATCTCCCCCATCAGCAGGGCCTCATCCGCGGGGTCCTCCCCGCCGTCAGCAGCGAAATCTGTCGCCGGACCTCTAGATATAGAGAGTATCTCGTCTACCGACGGGACCCCCTCAACCTCAATCTGGCCCTCTTCTCCCAGTACCGGAGATAGCCCTTCAATAACCGGAGGGTTGCCCGGCAGATCAACCGGAGGAACTTCACGAGAAGAAGCTCTTGCCATCGTTCAAATCACTAGAAGAATGAGAGACCAAATTTGGTAAAAACGATAAACTTTATCACAACCAAAAAAAGGGATAACGAATTCGCAGAAGAAAACCAAAAAGAGCTCCAGAATCTCTCAGACAAATAGTAGGGTATCAAGAAACTGACATTCCAATTCACCTTTATAGGCCACCTAGATGGTTTTGGGAAAACCGATGGATATCATTAACTACACATCCAACCGTCAAAACGGTTCGGTTCTACAAAGACATGCGCCGCCACGGCAAGCATCATAAAGCGCCCACTCGACCGCAATCGCCATCTCGCCAAGCGGAACAAACGAAGAGTCCCGCCAATAAGGGCGGAATATACCCTACGCCCTCAAAACTCTAAACACACCGCTCACATCGCGCTCAAACACGTTGCGTACGGCCTGTCTCCTGCCGCCCATGGCAGTTGCGTACCAGAGCAAACCCACAGATAGGGGCGTGATCAAACTCCGACCATAACCACACTAAAAACATCATACATCCCCACGATGAGGGGCTGCCCAACGTCTCGATTCTATGAGAAAGTGACGGTGGCAAACTCTGCGAAATCCGGACCGTCGCCATGAAGAATACGACCTCGACCAAAGCGACGATCATCCATTTCTTATCCAAAGTCTTCTAGAACGTAGTCAAAAAACAAAACAAACAAAAAAATCCGCTCATCAAGCTCGAGCGTAGAACGGCCTTGATAAGCGGAGGGACTAACTGTATGGGTCGCAATCCGACCCTATAATTATCAACGGGGTTAATCATTTTTCTCGGCTAAATGAAAGATTGATAAACGGCACGACCGTTCTTAAGTAACGACGCTTAACGCCCGCCTAAAATGATCGTAAAGGCCACGACCCTTCTGTTATACCAAAACTGACCCCTTGATGTGGGCCCGAGGACCAAAGGTCAACTTATGCAGTTCATATCTATAAATACAGATGGGAGAGGTAAATAAAGGGGTTCCTCTCCTCCCCCATGGGGACTCTAAAAGCAAAAGAGTAAAAACAAGGAGGGAGAATCACAAATAAACCAGAAAAGTGGAAGATCAAAAGAGAATATGATTGTAATGCTCTGAACCTCCCTATGGGGAGGCAGACCACTCTATTATCATCAATAAAGATCATCCATATTTTCGGTTATTAGAAGAATTACTCTTAATTATCGTTTCATCTGTTTGATTCTCGATTTATTACGACTTGCTATGATTGGCCCATAATCTATGTATATTGTTTTGTATTCATAAAGTATGTAATAACTTTTGAGTCAAACAAAAACATTACTAAATCATCTCAAATTACCTTCTTTCATTTCATCCTCACTATGCTACTTGGAACCTCTGTTGAGTGTCGTCCTTTATAATCGTATCCTATTTTTTACGAGTATGCGTCCATTTTAAAATTTGAATTTTTACGATATTCATCTATCATACCTATCTCTCAGAAGACTGAGCTTAAATATCTGCATCTTTACATTTAGATCTTCACTGCCCGTACTGCTATCTACGTAGACCTGCTCTAATATTTTAATCTGAATGTCCACTCAAGAATGGAATTCCAAAGTAGCACAACCTACTTGTTGGTTGAGTTGATTTCTCTTAGCTTCCGACTCTTTGAGAACTGGGAAAAGAATTAGCTGAAGATCCTTATTTTGTCCGTTGATTTCTGTAATTTATTTCTTTTCCTGTGTAGTTGGCTATGTTGAATAATTTATGGATATATTGTCTCTTCTACCTCCCCCTAAAACTCTTACTCTCCAAAGTATTTATCCATTCTAGTAATTTTTGGTAGTTCACTCGCTGATTGATGTAACACAATATCAGACGGAAATACCTATCCTTCTAGTTAGTAATTACCTTAACATGGGCAAGCATCATATAAGAATGTAAGTTAGCAAAATAAAGAGAATTGACAAACAAGAAGAAAGTTGAGAAATATTGAATGTGCAATGATATGTATAATTCTGCACCAAAAGATATATCTGGAGAAGAATTAAAAACTACTCAAGGGAGTTTGTGTTCTATCTCATTAAGTTTATCATTTAAAAAATTTCACTACACTTGCCAATGTGCACATGTCACTTTTTGGTGTGCAAAAGTATTATATTATATTCATAAATTAATTATTCCTCTTTTAGTCTTCAAGATTAGTAATTTATTTTAAAATCCTAGCAGATTTGTGAGTCTAATTCTACAAATCGGCTTTGTTATCTTTTGATTGTCCTATTCCTGTTGATATTCTTAGGATGCAGTGATTGCCCCCTGACAATTTGATTGTGGAAATGAACTAAAATTTTCATGTAAAATGATTATTTTTAAAGTACAAGTGTTCATAGATCTTACTTATTTATGGTTGCAAATTGTTCTGTCAAAATGTAATGTGGTAAATTGTTCTATCTAGCCTAAATTCATGTCTTTGCTGTGCCTTTCTTGGAAGTAAGAGCCTAACTGTTCATAACTAAATTTGCAGTGTAAACGCAAAAACCTTTTGCCAACAACTTCAGTTTGTTTGTTTCAGATTTTACCTTTTTGTAGGTTGAGATTATAGTATGTGCAGTTTACTTGTAAGTGATGTGCAATAATATTTTTTTTGACAGTCTGAACTTCAGATCGTCAAAGTTTCGGAGAAATAGCAGATAATGCATTTAGGGCTGTATTTGGAATGGAGCAGCCTGGTCGGGTTAGATGCTATGGTAGGTCGGTGACGATAAGCTCTCTGAAAAAAAGATGAAGAAATCACCAAGCTTAAACAAAAGCATGCCAATGAAATAACTTCTCTGAAGGAAGAAATGAAGGAAATGATGAAGAAGAAATGCGATGTTTTTTTAGTCAAATGGTGAAAAATAACCCTGGACTGGATTTTCATGATATACAAGGGTGTGTTGGATCTAATATTCCTTCACCTGTTGATGCACGTAGTGCACGAGCTATGAGAGGCCAAAATTTACCACATTCTTCTCGCTCAACTCACGCCCCAAGTCTTGAAAAGGTATTCATATTTCCCAATTTCAAAAACTACCTCAATCTTAACTTACAAAATCATGCTTTCTAACCAGTGTATACTATATATATATGTTTCTTCCTAATTTTTAATTTTATTTTGAATGTGTAGAAAAATACGGGTGATGCAATTGGATATGGTGGTCACAAATCAATTTGATTCATTAAAGTGAATGGTGAAGTATTGCAATGTTCTATAGATTTTGCCAATAGGTCGAAGCTATGGTTCTGTTGCATCTATTTCTTTCATACTACTATTTTTCAAATCATACTTCTTTGTGGTTCTAATTGTTATCTATTGCTGCTCTTTTAATTTTGATGACTAGTTGTTGTGAACTTGTGGACACTGGAGCATGTTTCCGTATAAATAACATTTTTGCTTTTGTATTTGTCTCACTCTTCCACACCATCTCGCCCCAAAGTAATGGCGTCAAGCTTTTGTTTCCTAACATGCAACTTTTATACAGGTTGCTATTGTCAAAGACATACGAGAATCAATGCTAGAAGAAGTTGACTTCAAGAAGGAGGCTGCAAATGTTGAGTCATTCAGGAGGTATTTAGAAGCCATGGGACTTACTAAGCAGGCCACTGCTCCAAAAGTCTACCCTCAATGTAGTACTAAGTGTGTTCTCACAATGGAGAGGCTATATGGAGTTCCTTTGACGGACTTAGACTCCATTAAGTCATTGGTTTCTAGTTCTGAGACCAGTCTTATTACTTTGGTAAAGACCTTTTGAACAATTGGGATGTTTATTTTTATTGATTCTATAAATATGAATACATTTGGTTTTGTAGATGTGTTTGTTAGTGAACTCTTGAACCAACAATGCTTTATTACTATAGACATTACAAAAAGTATGTTTCTTTGTTGAAATTTATTTTAAGTATATGCATTTGAATTATTTTTATTCTATTACTTATTATCTAATTTAACGTTTGAGATATATGTGTGTATGTGTGAGAACAGAATTTGATGCTTACAAATATAGTTTTTTAACCATAAAATTGTGGCTAATATAAGTATTTGAAAAATAATTTTGTAATGTAGACAAAATCGCCACGCTTAAAAAGGGTGGGCATAGGGATTGTCAATCTGGCGTCGTCACTGATAAATATTGCTCTAGAAGCCACACTTTGTAAGCGTAGCCTCTAACGTGACAAAGATCACGCTTCATAAGTGTAGCCTTATGTCATAAAAGCGTGGCTATATGAGAAAATATAAGTGTGGCCTTTGTACCGTATCGGCCACACTTTTAAAGCGTGGCTTCTAAGGCAACACCTACAAAGCGTGGCCAACAGTCAAAGGTTACGGTACTTTAGTCCACCCCCCAAAAAGCGTTGCCTAAAGTCGTAAAGTGTTGCCTTTGGCCAAATGCTACACTTCTTGGCATCTTAGGCCACACTTCTCAGGGGTGGTTGTAGGCCTAAAATGTTGTAGTGTGGTATAAGGGCTATTCGAGCTCATACATTACAATGGTTCCAGTCATTTGTACCTACTGTGCCACCAACTCCCGAAGTTGCAATTGATGAAACAAAGCTTTCTCGTAAGTATAATGCAATGTATACTAACATTCGAGCTTTGAGTTTTTAAGGGTTATTTCGCCAAGGTCATAGTGTGAACATCAGCTTGGTAAAAGAATTTTATGCCAATTGGCAAACAAAATATGATTTAGATGCAACTTACCGGATAAGGGTCAGAAACAGAATGATCACATTTTCTTCAAAGGTCATAAATCAAATAATGGGTCTCACGGAGCACGCACATAAGCTATTTCAGAGGTTTCTTCGTAGACCAGACTATCCAGACAGCTTAACAGCTTTGTGGTGCAGATTCCTTTGCCTTGTGGACTAGAGATTCAAATGAGTTTCACAAGGAGATTAAGAAAGGAACCTTCCATCATCCTACAAGAGTTATTTTGAAGATAATAAATGCAAAAATCATGCCGACACAAAGTGATACAGATGTATCAAAACTAAAGGTTTGCTTGATTTACGCATTTTTAATAGGAATGCAGGTTGATCTTGGGAAGATTATGCTAGAACATATGTTAAAGGTGAGACTTTTTTGGGGACGCCGCCTACAGTATCCGAGTATGATCACTCGGTTATTGCGGACGCACTTTATTGAAGAAGAGTTTCACTATGATTGGAAAATAGAAGTAACATATCATATCAGGGCACTTAATGTCACAACTGTGATAGATCCGCCTGCTGCTACACATAATGCTGATTAAAGATTTATCCGATTGGAAGAAACTTTGCAATTATTATTTGTTGACATGCGCCTTTGTGCCTACAGAGGGGAAATGAACTTGGAAGAGTTACAACAAAATCACCCTCTATCTACTTTCACTCAACAGTGGTTGGGAATGGCTCAGCAAGGATAATTTCCACCGGATGAGGATGTGAACTCTATTCCCTCAGATGAAGAGGAGTATTTGCGCACCTTTGAAGAAGAAGATGCTTAGGCCAATGACCTCAGGGAGTCTCTTTTCTAATTTATTTTGATCTTTTGCATTAGGGACAATGTATTTTTTTAAGTGTGGAGTGACTTGCCCCTATTGTAATGTACTTATTTTTTATGTTTCGTATTTTTGGTTGTGTGATTTTGTTTAGACTGATAAAGTTGTATTTATTTTGTTTTGTTAGATTATATTATTTGTAGATAGTAAGTAGTCTTAATTTCGAATTTATTCCCAACGACGGATTTTCTTGAGGGAAAATGAAAAAATATAAATAAAATTCGAAATTTAAAATAATAATAATAATAATAATAATAATAATAATAATAATAGTAATAATAATATGTATATATTTGCCTTTTATTTCAGTTTAGTATATGCTAGTTTTGGTCTAATTTAAAAAATTTGCCCTTGGTTTTTCTTTATGCCGCGGTTCTTTTCCAAGGGTGAATTTGAACCGAGTGTAGTGTAATTGTTTTATTTCAATTGAATAAAAAGTTCCAAACTTACATAGTTAATCTCCTCAAATACACATGTTTTAGAAGTGATATATGCCTTATTTGTGATGTTCAACCTCAATTCTTGATTCTAAAGTAAGTGCCTTAAATTGTGTATTTATGACTATGCTTAACTACTTTGACTAGAGAGTCGAGAAAGATCCAAGCTTGAGTGAGTTGTATGCCAATGTGTGAGTAAGGATTGCTGAAATATTCTGTGTATAATAGTTGATATCTAGAACTTGCCCCCAAGTGTTTTGCAAAGCGAAATAGTAGCATTATTCAGTTTGGGAGATGATATAGGCATTTGTTTGTTGAGCCAGTTGGATAATTGTTTCCACCTAGTTGTATATAACTTAGTCAAACCTTTTGAGCCGTTAATAATATTTCTTTGGCACCCACATTATAAACCTTACCAATTTATGTAAATATATCAGTTGTTTGAACCTCTATCTCTCATGAGCACTTAATGTTGTTTTAATGGTGAAAACGTTGAGAAGAGATTGGTTAGTTTATTAAAAAAAGAAAAAGTGAATAATAATTCATATATATATATATATAGGGAATGTTACTAATAAAAATAGGGGATGAATTTTTATTAGTAACATTCCCTAACTTAAGGTGCTTAAAGAGAATGAGATTTGTTGTTAGTATGTAAAAATCTCAAAAAGGTTGGAGATGGTTTAACATATGAGTGATGTTGAAATTGTAAAATATGTTGTATGTATGGAAGTGCTCAAAGAGGTGTAGCTGCTACATTCTATATTTATCACACCCTTCTTGCAACCTGCATTACAACCAATTAAAGTCCTACATGATCCTTGACTGAATAAGCTCAATTAGTAGAGTATTACACTAGGGGAAAGTATATGGTATGTCATCTATTGCACATGAATTTCAATTCTGAGAGTGAGCTAATTCTTCCTATTTTGAATTCCTAAATATTCTTGAATAGTATTTTAAGAGGAACTAGTCTATATCAATTGTGGGAGGGAACATGATTTGTAAAAGCAAGGAAAGGTTTTGACCCTTATGTTAGAGTAAGTAAGTAAGTTATAAAAATGTGTGGAGCTTTGGAGTCATGTATTGAGGTTGAAATATTATGAATAGGTACTAAGTATCGGCATGTGTTGTGGGAAGAAATTATTTGATAAAAAGGTCGTCCCTATATAAAATGTATGTTATTTGCTCGAGTACGAGCAATAGTTTAAGTGTGGGGTGTTGATCATAGGCTAAAAACTCGTGTTTTAGTTGTTGTAATAACACTTTAATTATTACATTTTACAAAGGTTTGAGCTTAAATGATAACGAATTGTACTAAATTCATGCTTTATGCCTTGTAGGAAGAGATTCCGACTTAAGAATTAACTTTGGAATGAATTTGATTAATTTGAGTCTTTGAAGTCTGAGTAAAAGCTAAATAAATCAAGTCAGGATCGTGTTCGAGGGTCGCAACGCAAGTCCGGAGATCAAAATAAACGAAAAAACGAAGCTGCGCACAAAAAAGCACTGTCGCGCTGCATGGGGCGCCGCGGGGGCCGACGTGGCAGTGCGATTTTCTTCGCTTGAATTTTTTTGCTCCATTAAAATATATTCTGCCTCTGTCCAATCCATGTACGCGGCATACGAGGCACCGCAGGGTGCGCTGCGGGTGTGTAAAAATTGCAAAATTATTCTATTTCGAATTAAAAAGGGCATAATTGTCAAAATCCCTACACACACATCTTAAAAGGCAGAAGTTTCCATTATTGACGATCCATATCAGATTTTAGAGAGAGAGAGAGGAGGAGAAGACTCATCTTGGAGAAGAAAATCAAAGAGGAGCAACATCACCTTAGAGCAAGGATTGAAAGAGTTTTTCTAAACCTTCGCCTAGTTTTTACTTATATTATGTTTAAGACTTTTATTGTTGATATTTGTATAAATATGAGTAGCTAAAAATCCAAATATTCCGGGGTCATGTGTGTTAGATGATTATGTTATTTGAAGTTTAGATTGAAGATCTTGAATTTATCGTTATAGGTTGTTTATTTGATTCTGCAATTAATTATTTTACTGCGTAGCTAACAGTGAAATGCTATTTATGAATCTTGAGTTAAACTTGAAAAAGGAAATTCTTGATTGCAAATAGAATCAAATAGAACAAGATCTTGATCCTGGACTTCGAGTGAAAGATTCGCGATTAAGATAGAAATATACTTAATTGCCTTGTTTGGTTGAAAAAGAGGAATTGTAAATGCATTTTTGTTAATATTAATACCATCGACATATATGTATTAATTTAACTTGAATAGATACATAAGAAATCGACAGATTCTTATGGGTATTATTAACTTTATAATCAATAACCCAGATAAATTCAATACATCAATATTAAGTTAAGAATGTGGCATGATCTCTAGAAAGCCCATGACCCTAGAATATCTTTTATATAAATTTGTAAAAGAAAATTGTACAAGTGTTGTAGTAATTTTGTGTTGTATTATTATTTAATTACTAAGTAAATTGTAACTTGATTCTGTATGTATTCTGTAATAATTTAGCTTGAACAGATGATTATTTGAACTAGCATCAGTCGATGAGTTAATCACAATTCCTCGTGGGAACGGTACTCTATTTATCACTATATTTCTTGTCGATCACGTACACTTGCATGAGTGTTTTGGTCGCAACAATAATCATGACCTTGTCCAAAGCATCCTGCACTAGATCTGTACCCAACAATTGAGCCTCTCCCTGCTCAAACCATCCAATCGATGACCGATATCGCCTACCATATAAAGCCTCATAAGGAGCCATCTAGATACTCGACTGGTAGCAGTTGTTGTAGGCAAACTCCGCTAAAGGCAAAAACTGATCTCACGAGCGTCCAAAGTCAATGACACAAACTCGGAGTATATCCTCCAAAATCTGAATAGTCCACTCGGACTGCCCGTCCATCTGAGGATGGTATGTTGTGCTCAACTTAACCCGTGTGCCCAACTCACGCTGCACTGGTCTCTAGAAATGTGAGGTAAACTACGTATCTCGATCAGAAATGATAGACACGGGCACACCATGAAGACGAACAATCTACAGATATAGATCTCAGCTAACCTCTCAGAAGAATATGAGACTGCCATAAGAATGAAATGCACTGATTTGGTCAGCCTATCAACAATAACCCACATTGCGTCGAACTTCCTCTGAGTCCATGGGAGTCCAGCAACAAAGTCCATTATAATATGCTCCCACTTTCACTCGGGAAGCTCAGTCCTCTGAAACAAACCACCGGGTCTCTGATGCTCGTACTTTACCTGCTGACAATTCAAACACCGAGCCACATATGCAACAATGTCCTTCTTCATTCTCCTCCAATAATAATGTTGCCGCAAATCCTGATACATCTTAGCCGCACCCAGATGAATAGAGTACCGGGAACTATGGGCCTCTTCTAAAATCAACTCTCGGAGCCCATCTATATTAGGCACACAAACTCGACCCTGCAGCCTCAAAACTCCATCAGCTCCTAATGTAACCTACTTGGCACCTCTGTGCTGCACCGTGTCTTTAAGGACACATAAATGAGGATCATCATACTACTGATCTCGGATACACTTCAATAAAGAAGAACGAGCGATTATACAAGCTAATACACAGCTGGGCTCAAAAATATCCAACCTCGCAAGCTAATTGGCCAAAGCTTGAACATCTAAAGCAAGCGGTCTCTCACCGACGAAATATACGCAAGACTGCCCATACTGGATGACTTCCTACTCAAAGCATCGGCCACCACATTGGCCTTTCCCGGATGATATAAGATGGTGATATCATAATTTTTTAACAGCTCCAACCACCTTCTCTGCCTCGAATTTAGCTCCTTCTACTTGAACAAGTACTACAGACTCTAGTGATCAGTGAACACCTCACATGCCATGCCATTAAGATAATGCCTCCAAATCTTTAACGCGTGAACAATGGATGCTAACTCCAAATCATGAAATAGATGGTTCTTCTTATGAATCTTCAACTGACGTGTAGCATAAGTAATGACATTGACATCCTAAATCAACACCGCACCAAGTCCTATACGAGATACATCATAACAAACTGTATATGGCCCTGAACTTGTAGGTAAAACCAATACTGGCACCATAGTCAAAGCTGTCTTGAGCTTTTGAAAGCTCGCCTCACACTCGTTCGAACACCTGAACTGGGCACCCTTCTGGTTCAACATGGTCATCGACGCTATAATAGATGAAAACCCCTCCACAAACTGATGATAATAGCCTGCAAATCCCAAGAAACTCCGGATCTCTATCACTGATGCTGGTTTAGGCCAGTTCTCGACTGCCTCTATCTTTTTCGGATTTACCTAAATACCCTTTGTAGAGATAACATGACCCGAAAAAGCAATGACCCCAACCAGAACTTACACTTCGAAAACTTGTCATACAACTGACTGTCTCTCAAATTCTGAAGAACCACTCTAAGATATTTCTTGTGCTCCTCCCGGCTGCGGGAACAGATCAAAATATCACCAATGAAGACTATCACGAACAAATCCAAGAAAGGTCTGAACACTCAGTTCAACAAATCCATAAAAGCTGTTGGGGAATTTGTCAACCCAAATGACATCACCAAGAACTCATAATACCTGTACCGAGTGCGAAAAGCAGTCTTAGGGACAGTGGATGCCGTAATCCTCAATTGATGGTAGCCAGATCTCAAGTCAATCATCGAAAATACCTTGGAACCCTGAAGCTGATCAAACAAATCATCAATCCTAGGCAAAAGATACTTATTCTTGATTATAACCTTGTTCAACTGCCGGTAATCTATGCACATTCTCATCGATCCGTCCTTCTTCTTAACAAGAAACACCGACGCACCCCAAGGCGAGACACTAGGTCCAATGAAGCCTTTTTCAAGCAAGTCTTGTAACTGCTCCTTCAACTCTTCCAACTCAGGTGGCGCCATACGATACGACGGAATAGAAATGGGCTGAGTGCCCGAAGCCAAATCAATGCAGAAGTCAATATCCATTTCGAGTGGCATACCCGACAGGTTTGAAGAAATACCGCAGGAAACTCACGAACAACAAACACATAATAAATAGAAGATACCTCGGGACTAGAATCACGAACATATGCCAAATAGGCCAAACACCCCGTCTCAACCATACACCGACCCTTCATATATGAGATAACACCACGACTAGAATGACCAGGTGTCCCTCTCTGCTCTAAACGAGGTAAACTCGGCAAGGCTAAGGTCACAGTCTTGGCATGACAGTCCAAGATAGTATTGTAAGGTGATAACCAGTCCATCCCCAATATGACATCAAAATCAACCATGTCCAGAAGTAACAAATCTACACGAGTCTCAAGACCCCCAGTCACAACTATACATGAACGATGGACACGATCTACCATAATAAAATCACCCACCGGTGTAGACACATATACATGAGCACTTAAAGAATCACTAAGAATGACCAGATACGGTGCAAAATAAGATGACACATAGAAGTATGTAGACCCTGGATCAAATAGAATTGAAGCATCTCTACTACAAACTAGAACAGTACCTGTGATAACTACATCGGAAGCCTCAACCTCAGGCCTGGCTGGAAGAGCATAACATTGGGGTGTGCCCCACCACCCTGAACTACATCTCTGGGACGGCTTGCTACTGGCTGGCCTCCACCTCTAACTGTCTGACCTCCACCTCTAATACCTCTACATCCACCTCTAGCTGGCTGGGCGGGCGGTGGAACACTCAGTGCCTGAACCATGGTACACGAACCCTGGTGCTGGAAACTGCTCGGTGCTCAAGGGGAATATCTAGAAATGTGACCCATATCACCACAAGTATAACAAGCCCTTGGCTGTTGAGACTGCTGACCCTGACAACCTAAATGACCACCCCGAAAACATTAGAGCGGCGGTGCACTGATAGGAGCTGGTGGTGCACTGTAGGACTACTGATCAGAATACTTCATATGAGAATCACTGCCACCTGAAGCACCATGAGAAACCTGAAGTGCTGACTGAAAAGGCCTAGGAGGATGGCCTCTACCATACTAATCCTTGCCTCCAGATGAGATACCACTGAATCTGCCCGAATGACGAGACCTCTTGTCAGACCCCTGACCACCTCCCTGCAATAGAACCATCTCAACTCACCTAGCCACGTTGGATGCATCTTGAAAAGAAATATCACTCCCCGTATCCTTAGCCATCTGAAGTCGAATAGGTTGAATGAGTTCCTCAATGAACCTCCTCTCTCTCTCTCTCTCTCTCTCTCTCTCTCTATCTATCTCTCGAGATGGGAAGTATAAGAAGAGCATGATGGGCCAAATCAATAAATTGGTATCGTACTGAGTAAAGATCATAAAACATTGCTGGAGATGCTCAAACTGCCTTTGATAGATCTCTCTCTGAGTGACAGGAAGAAAATTTTCCAAAAATAGCTGAGAAAAATGATCCCAAGTCAAAGCTAGTGACCAACTGGTCTTGCCAAACAATAATCTCTCCACCAAGTCTTGGCGGATCCAGATAAGTGAAAAGTAGCGAAGTAGACCCTATTGGTCTCTACTATCCCCAAGTTCCTAAGCACCTCATGAAAGCTGTCCAAATAATCATGCGGTTCCTCAGAACATGCACCGCTGAAAGTGGTAGTGAAAAACTTGGTAAACCTATCCAATCTCCACAAGGCATTAGCAGACATAGCTGCTCCATCACCGGTCTGAGCTACCACACTCGGCTGAACTGCTCCAACTAGCTGAGCTACTGGAGTCTGAAACTGGGGAGCCATCTGCTCTGGAGTACAAGTAGCAGGAGTCTGGGCTCCTCCTCCAGCCTGAGAGACGGCTTGTGCTACAGGAAGCAGGCCTACCTGGTCGACACTCTCCATAAGGCCCACTAGACGGACCAGAGCATCCTGAAGTACTGAGGTAGCAATGAACCCCTCTGGAACCTGAGCTGGGCCTACCGGAACTCCTTGGGCCGGAACCTCATCATCAAACTTACCTTGAGGCTCTGACGCTGGTGCTCCTGCTCTGGGCTGAGCTTTCCCCTACGTCGGCCTCTAGCACGGCCTCAGCCTCGCCTTCTGCCCCTTGTGGGAGCTACTACTGGGGGCTCGGGTGGCTAGTCAGTGGATGAGAAAGCGCGTGTTCTCGTCATCTGTGAAAGAACAGAGTAAAAATTCAATTTGCATTGGGAAACCAAACCGTACGACTGGAAAGCATAGATGTGAAGTTTTTCCTAACTATGTATCCTCTAGGGGATAAATACAGACGTCTCAGTACCGATCTCTCAGACTCTACTAAGCTTGTATATGAATTGTGAGACCTATGTAACCTAGAGCTCTGATACCAACTTGTCACGGCCCAGATTTCCCACCCTCGGGAGTTGTGATGGTGCCTACTAGTGAAAGCTACGGAAGCTAACCTTTTGAACAGTTTACCTTTTTCCCATTTAATCCTTTAACAATTAATAGCCAACATTAAATAAAACATTGGAATTTATAAGCGGAAGACTGTAATAATATTTTAATAAAGATACTAAAGCCAATCCATACATAAACTACCCAAAACTAGTGTCACAAATCCACAGACTGTCTAAGAATACTACAGATAAAGGTCTGAAAGATTTATTACAATATTGTTTCAGAAGTACATAAAAGAAATAGCATAAAAGGGATAAAAGAAGATGCCAAGGCATGCAGACGTCTGCAGGACTACCTCAAAATCCCCGTATGGACTGAAGGCAGCCACCTAAGCTAAGGTCAAAAAGTTGTTGCGCCGGGATTTGCACACAGTACAGCGTGTAGTATCAGCACAACCGACCCTATATGCTAGTAAGTGCCTAGCCTAGCCTCAATGAAGTAGTGACGAGGCTAGGACCGGACTACTAAATAAACCTGTGCAGTTAAATCACATATAGTGGAAAATAAAAACAAGAATGTATAGTTAAGAATGGGAGGGGGAAACATGCTGCGGGGAGGCATCAAATGATAATAGGAGGACAACAGGTAAATACAAGGAACACCATAACTCAATTATCAACAAGAATCAGAAATCAAACAAGTGCACGCCATCACCCTTCGTGGTTTTACTCTCGTCATCACCATAAGAATCAATATAAACTGCACGATATCACCTTTTACTCTCATCCTCACCATAAAAATCAATATAATCATCATGGAATGGTACATCATGTGACATGACATCAACCTTCGTGCTTTCACATACTCTTCCTCACAAAATCATACATGGCATCACCCTTCGTGCTTTAACACTCTCTCACCAAAACAATACACGGAATCACCCTCCGTGCTTTAACACTCTTCCTCACCCAATCAACCATCACAAGCAATAAAGCAAGGGAATAAATAAAATTACAATAAAATCCCGACAAGGAAATAATAGTTCAACAATCAAATCTCTGCAAGGGAATAAGAGTTCAACAATAAAATCCTGGCCAGAGAATAATAGTTCAACAATCAAATCCCGGCGATGGAATAATATCAAAAGTATCAATATCCCGACAAGGAAGACAATATAATAATTCTCTTCTCTTTTTCACTTTTACTTCACAACTTGAGCCAATGCTCTATAAGGCTCAATTGCCAATTATACTTCCACAATTCATTATACAACTTGAGCCAACACTCCTCAATGTTCAAACATCACGATCATATCCACAAGATTTGCTCAACAATAGAAATCACCACATAAGGCAATGAACAATACAAACAGAGTCACATTAATCATAGCATAAGACACACGGGCATGCTTGACACCAACGTATAGATACTCGTCACCATTCCTATACGTCGTACTCGACAAATAACACATAGCAAAAAGGAGACAATTCTTAATCCCTCAAGCTAAAGTTAGACCAAACACTTACCTCGATGCCACGAACACAATTCAAGTCTCAAATATCGCTTTACCTCTTGATTCTACCACCAATTCGCTTGTATCTAGCCACAAGTTACTTAATTATCTCAATAAATGCTAAATAAATAAACTCCAATGCATGAAAATAGATTTTCTAAAGTTTTTCCCAAAAGTCAAAAATCACCCCCGAGCCCACATGGTTAAAACCCGAGGTTTGAACCAAAATCCGATAACCCATTCTCCCATGAACTCAAATATATAATTTGTTTTGAAACCGGACCTCAAATCGATGTCCAAATCCCCAAAATATGAAAAACCTAGATTCTACCCAAAACACCCAATTTTCCCATGAAAACCTTTGATTTTGAGTTGAAATCATGACAAAAGATGTTAAAGGTTGATGAAAACAAGTTAGAAATAACTTACAATCGATTTGGAAGAGTACTTGTCTCTGAAAAATGGCCCAAGAATGTTTTGGTTTTGAAAGGGTTTGAAAAATGAGAGATTTTCGGCTAAGTTATAATTTTGCAAGTTGCAGGTATCTCAATTGCGACCAGGGTTCGTAATTGCGAACCATTCAGAAGTCTGCTATTCTCGCATTGCGACAAAAGTTCGCATTTGTGAACTCGCAATTGCGATTAGGTAGTCGCATTTGCGACAAAGGGAAATTGCTGGGCCACTTCGCATTTGCGAATAAAGGATCGCATTTGCGATCAACCCTACCCAGCCATCTTCTCGCATTTGCGATGGGTTTGTCGCATTTGCGAGCCAGGTTTCGCAGGCCTGCGACATACCAACTAAAAACCTGCAACTTCCTAAGTCCAAATTTCACTCTGTGGCCTATCCAAAACTCACCCGAGCCCTCGGGGTTCCAAACCAAACATGCACACTAGCATAAAAATATCATTGCTCGTGCAATCAAATCATGAAAATAACATGTAAAACCAGGAGTTAAACCTCAAAACTCATCATTTTCATCAAGAACACTTAAAGTTCATAACTCTTCAACCGGAAGTCCAAATCACGTCAAATAAACTCCATTTCCACCAAATTTTACAGTTATCATTTAAATACTATAACAAGTTTGTATCGGGATGCAGAACCAAAATACGGGCCCGATACCAATAGTTTCAAAAATTAATTCTTTTCTTTATTTCATAGATAATTCATCAAAATAATTTCTTTCAAAAATTAATTTCTAAGGCTTGGAACCTCGGAATTCATTTTCGGGCATACACCCAAGTCCCATATTTTACTGCGGACCTCCCGGATCGTCGAAACACGGATCTGCTTGCTCAAAATATTGACCAAAGTCAACCATAATAAAATTTTAACTCTAAAAATTTCTATTTCTCATATTTTCACATAAAATGCTTTCCGGTTATAGGCCTTGACCATGCACGTAAATCGAGATGAGGTAAAAAGGAGGTTTTAGGCTTCGGAGCAATGAATTTGTTTCTAAAACAAGTTCAATAACCAAAATGTTAGTACTTAGTATCAAAATATTACGCAAATTCTAATAACCAAGACATTATCAAAATATAACTTCAATAGATTACTAAGTACTTGCTAATTTAATAAAAAATAAATAAGGAACAAATTTAGTAATTACTATATAATGTGCGTCCTTTGATTTTATTATTTTTGTGTATATTATATGAAATAATAAAATAATAACTAAGATTTACTAAAATAATATGATATATTAGATTATAACTATATAAGATTAATATTCTATCAAATTATCTTTCATCCCTTGGTTTCTAACACTAGTAAAGGAAAGAGAAATAGAGCGGCTTTTCATGAGAAGGCCGATAAAATGGCTTCATTTTTTGGGCCTTCAGCATGCAGCCGAACATAACAAGTTCTTTATCGTTTCATCTTTTTAAACTCAACTTGTATTCTCGTACGCACTTTGCGTATACCCAATATTAGTGATTATAACAACTAAATTTTGCTCCTGAAAAATAATAATCAAGACAAGAAATATAGCGATAAATATTATATTCAATTTCAAGTGATGGGGTTACAATCTCTAAAATATCTCTAAATCTAAAGAGATGTAGTTCTCTGATTCTTCTCCTCGTGGATGATGGTTCAAGAGCTTGGAAGCTTGATCTTGAACTTGACGGATTTCAGATTTGTAGTACGTCACAAACAATTTGAAGCTCGTCACGAACCAGGATTTGGTGTTGGATTATCACGAACGGAAGATTTAAAGCCGCCCGCCTATGACTTGAGTTCGCCTTTGGAATTTGACCACAGACGATGATTACAGATATAGATGGAGACCTTGATGCTATTCTTCAGAGCTTCTTTAGCCTTTCCTTCGGCTTACTTGCTTGTGTTTTAGCCTTCTCCCTTGACCCCTTTTATATAGGTGTGGGGTGGAGTAATCTCCAAGAAAACCCTAGTGTATCATTGTGCTTGAGGCTTATGGGCCGGCCCATTTGATAGAAGACCAACTGACGGGCTAGCCCAATAATACATTGGATTTTTATTTAAATTAATTTATTTTAGAATTAAATAATCAACCCGATTATACTAGCTCATAGTATCATTTGGACTAATATGTATTTAATGTATGATAAAGTTCAAATTACTTGTGGATTCAAATTTAATAAAATTTTAATTATCTACAAATGGCCCATGCTTCAAAGTTTATCGAGGTGTAGGTTTATCGTAACTTGAAGATATGATTCGAAGTAACCGTTGTAGAGCCAACGAACATTGTTAAGTGTGACCTGGCATAACGAAGAAGGTCTTAATCAAAATAGAATGGAGGATATAGCTTTGCCTTTTTCTTTTTTTTCCGAAGATAAGTTAATGACTTTCTCGTGGCATGCAAGAACCTAGTAGAAGAATTACTTCTCGAATGGTTCATCTTAATTACCCATCAATGTACCAAATGTTCGTTATTTAGAATCTCCATTTTTTATACAAGCTAATTGTCTCTGGGCGACAAACAAATTTGATGGCTGAGTATAAGCTCGTTATACGTAGATAATGACTTTAATTACAAATGAGCTCAGAGGAAACATTAATTGCTTCTTTGGATTAATGCTAAAACTTTCCATAATTTGCCCAAATCGTGAGCTTCGCATTCTACAGAAAATCATTCATATCTCCTCGCAGGAGTATCGAAAATACGAGACCTTTGATTCTTTCGAAACTTGACTCGGAGTGCTACAACATATCAAAAATTTGGATTTAAATTGGTATTTTATCGTCCCAGGTGATCTTCCTAAACTTGGTTCAAGTTCTGTCGCGCTTTACATTTCAGTTTTGTGCATCGTAACCAAAAATATCATATCTTGGTGTAGGAATGCCTAAATCACAAGCCGTTTGCTTCCACAGAAACTAGATTCAGAGTACTACAACATATAAAAAATTTGGATTAAAATTCACATTGTATCATTGCAGGTGAGCTTCCTAACCATGGTTCAAGTTGTATCACACTCGACATTTCAGTTTTGCGCGTCTTAAACAAAAAAGTCATATCTTGGTGCAGGAGCATCAAAATCACGAGTGGTCTATGGCTATGGAAACTAGACTTCCGGAGCTATGACATAAAAATCATAATCAGAATGTCCAAATATGTTCCCAGATATTTTCCCGAATGTAGGCAATATAATGTGACATGTTGCCCCTTTCAGTCTTGCTGATTTTTGGAAATTCTTCCCTTTTCTCTTTTTTTTTGCAGACTCTCGGAGTAGAATATTGGACTGTGAATTCCATCAGCAAGGATGCATTTTACCTACCACGATACACCATATCCACACCTTGAGATTACTAGCGACAAGCAGAATCCGCGCGCCCAAGTTCTCGCTTTAAAAGTTTATCCTCCGGTGATAAGTGCTTTCGCGCTTGCTAGGAAGCCGCTTGACGCCTCTATTGATCTTGCAGAATGGTCGACTAGAGAGATGAAGGATACATTGGACAGATTTTCGGGCACAACAACCAACATGAAGGTTCTACCTTTGAAGTCCTCCACCCATCAGAAGGTCGCGTCTGCTAATCCTCCTCATCGTGATCACGATGGAAGTCTCTCCACTTGGAGTGTTCCTCCTTCCGGCTTTGGTGAAGTTCAATATACATCCAAATATTAGGAGTGGGTAGAAGATGTTCTTACCCGCAACAAGTTGACTCTGGATGGCATCAAGGTCTGTGACGCCATCTTTGCCCGTGAGTTGTTTCAACAAGTTAGTACGCGACAACTTCACCATTTGGCTATACTACAAGGGAGGGAATTGCATCTTACCGATCGTGACGAACATTTGAATTCTCGGAGTGACTTTTTTATAAGTCTTCGCTCAAGCTTCATCACCCTTAGGCATGATGAAATTCATATTGTGGAATTTTATAGCTCGCCTAGGTTTAGTCGTCAATTCGGCTTTTGTCAAGATGTTCCTGGCAAACTCATAGAGCGACCCTATGAAGGCTCACTGAAAATGCTAGTGCAATTTTGGGACTCCTGTGTTCGTCTCGGAGGTTTGTCAAAGGTTATTGTCCCTACACGTCCATTAGAATATGTACCTCTAATGACTCGTGAGTATGCAGATTGGTGGTTAGCTCGTCAAGTGCACTCTTCCCGATAAAGAACACTCACGAAGGATCTTCCAAGTCCAAGTTAAGATCGAAAGATCCTTCGCCAAACACCAAGGTCTTATCCAAGTCTGCCCCTTCGACGGGCAGGGATGCCTAAGTGGACAAATGAGATAAACATGTTTTGTTGACTTCTAAGACAACTACTGCCACTGTGGAGGTGACGAACAATCCTTGCTAAAGGAAAGCGCCTCCTGCTTCACCAAGAAAAAATGTCGTGAATACAACCAACGTTGTCCCAACAAACGAGGAAAGGACTCAAGCTTTTGCTTTTCCCAATGAGATTGTGAATGCTTGTGCAACTTCCAGCTCGAACAAGAGTGATGTTAGTCACGACATAGATTGAAATCGTTCAAAGAAGAAGGCTAAGGATACGAGCCATAGTGAGTTGGATGACTTGGATGCTCTTAGTATCGATACTGGATTTTTCGTAGAGGGTGACCCTAACTCAACGATGCCATTGTCTGAACTGGAGAAATGAGTAAATATTATTTCCTTCAAATTTACTCCCTTTCTTTTTTTTTGGAACACTGAAGGTTTTTTTTTGCAGTTGGGCGTCGATGAGTTTTATGATGATGTACTTGGTGACAACATGGTGGAAGACTATGTTACAAGCCCAAATTCCCTCGATGTGGCAGCAAAAAGTCCTCACACTTCATTTGATGGTGTTGAACATCATACTGCAAACAATGCTCCGTCGACAGATTTGAGTCTACCCAAAGAGTCGCACCTCGTTCTTCCATAAGATGTTGTGCTTTCCAAGCTAGGAATGACAAGTAAGATGGAGGTTGTCGCAAGTCAAGAAAAACGTCTAAAGGCCTTTGAGCCTACTCCATGGCCATTTCATCTTGTTGCTCCAAACTTCAAACCACAAGAGACTATTTCCCGTATTAAACTTTCTTTTGTTAACACAATTTAGCATACCTTGTGTGAATGGATCGAAGAGTTCTCTCTTGATTCAATGGATAGCTTCACAAAGTTGGAGGAAATTATTGCTTTGAGTATTGAGTATATTAAGAAAGAAAATATTATTGATACTTCTACTTTAGAGGCTCTTGTCGAGGCTTTCTTCAAGACGTACGCATATTATGATGCTTTAAGATCGTCCAAGATGACTAAAGATTTTCACCAAGAGTCACTTTCTGATGGACGACAACGCCTCGATAATGCAAAATAGGAATATGAAAAAGTGAGCGAGTTTGTAGAGAAACTTTAAGACAGTCTTGTGAGTGTTGACCAACAGCTAGCTGCCTTGGCCTCCAGAAAGAAGAAGATCGTCGCACTCTTGGATAAACAATAGGTGAAGTTGGATAAAAGTCAAGAGAACATTAACGTTACCGATGGGGAGATTTATACCATTGAAGCCAATCATCCATTATCTGATGATGAAGTAGAGAAGTTATCTCTCATGAAAGGGAAGTTGAGACAAGCCGCCAACAAATCCTTAGCTTCAAACCTTTTCAATGATTTTAGAGTTTTTTCTCACTTTTTTTTTGCTTAGGATTCTGGACTTGCGATTTTTATTTTATAACAAATATCATGTAATAGAGTACTTATGTCTTGGAGAAATAAAAGTATCTTTATATTTAATATGTGATATCTCTCTTTGAGACATGGATTCCCTCTGTTACTCCCAATTATTTCTTTCTTAAATTTCAGCACATGTCTTGTATGTTGGCTTTGTTCCTTCGTGCGCTATTATTAAAGAAAGTCATATATTAAATTAGGAGTGTCATAATTACAATCCGTTTTCATCGTTAGAAAGAAAACTCAGAGACCTGAGGTACCTGCAAATTTTATGGTAGAACCTTTTTTGGTCTACCAATAGAAAATTCACGAAGTGGATACAACTGCAGTGAATTTTCCGATTTGCATACCTTCGGCGGAAATAAATGTATATTGAGCTAGGAGTATCAAAATTACAATCTATTTGCGGTGTCAGTGAGTACCTCAGACATCAAAAGCTCATATAAATTTCGAATTAAAACTCCTTTAGGACTATCAATAGAAAATTCACAAAGTCGACTCAACTCAAGTGAATTTTTAGATTTGCGTACCTTCGACAAAAATAGTGTATCTTAAGCTTGGAGTGTAGGAATTTAATCCGTCCATGCCATTAGAAATCAGACTCAGAGATCTAAAATTAATATAAATTTCATAACAGAACTCTTTTCGGACTATCAACAGAAAATTCGTGAAGTCGACTCAACTGCAGTGAATTTCCAGATTTGTGTACCTTCGGCAAAAATAATTGTATCTTGAGCTTGGAGTGTCGGAATTGCAATCCGTCCATTCCGTTAGAAAGTAAACTCAAAGACCTGAAGTATCTATGAATTTCATGGTAGAACTTTTTTCAGTCTACCAACAAAAAATTTGCGAAGTTGACGCTGCTGCAGTGAACTTCCATATTCACATGCATATAGAAGTCTTTGCGGCATAAGACCTTCTGGATTAGTCAAAGTTCTAGATCATGTATTGCTTGACCTTTCGGAAACCAAATTAGAAATTTCATAATTAGGCCACGTGATGGGGGAACAATTCACATTATATTCAACTATGCAAATCTTTATGACAGCATCGTGTCTTGAAGAAATGAAGCGAACTTGGAAAGGCATTCAAGACAAGATAGGGACAATCTTTCTCATCAAATGCTTTTATGACTTAGGCTTTGTATATGAAGAGGTATAAATATTTTCATCCGTTTATTCTCTTGATAATGATGTATCAAATCCTTACAACATTGAAGTAATGAAATGTCCATTTTGGCTCGACACAAATTGCCTTCTTTCTTTCTGCAATATGCGCCTATTTGAGTGATTAACGTGATGCTTCATCTTGAATTTTGATGATCATGTCATGTTGAAACACATTTTTTTAAGCTTATGCGACTAAACTTAGAATGAAACTCTAAGATGACTATGTACCTCGGTGAAGAGGATCAAGTCATAACGTTGTTCAAAATAGGTGAGTTTTTTTATTTTTTTATTTTTATGTCCTAACTTTTGCCTAGGCCGCCTCTTTCGAGGTTTTCAACCTAGTGGACTCCTTTTTTTGGGTTTCATTCGTAGTTTAGGCTCATGCGGGCCAGGAGCATTGCAACATGCAGTTTAGATTCTTGCATCAAGGAGCATAGTAGCATGTAGTTTAGGCTCGTGCAATAAGGAGCTTCATGACTTGCAATTCAGGCTCGTGAAATAAGGAGCTTCATGACTTGCAGTTTAGGCTCGTGCAATAAGGAGCTTCATGACTCGCAGTTTAGGCTCACGCGTCGAGGAGCATTTATTCTTAATGGATAATACCTCTTCAAAAATTTCCCATTGATAGGGACAATTTTCATGCCATCTGCATCAACTAACTTGTAAGCTCCACTAAATAGGCTTCTTGCACAACATATGGACCATCCCACTTTAAAGTGAATTTGCCCCCAGATTTGCGAGAGGTGATAATAGGTCTTCTTACTGCAAGAACTTGATCGCCAACTTGGAAGGACATCAAGTGAACCTTTTTGCTGAAAGCACGAGAAAGACGAGCTTGATAATGTTCAAGAATTTGTTGAGCTTCTAGCCTTTTTCATCAAGGGACTCAAGTTCTTCAAGGCGCAGACGAGTATTTTCTTCTTTAGTAAGATCTTATTGGACAACGAGTCGCAAGGACGGTATTTCACGCTCAAGAGGAAGAACTACTTCGACTCCATAAATAAGAGAATAAGGAGTTGCTTGTGTCGGCGTGCGATGAGTCGTACGATATGCCCACAAAGCTTCTTCCATTCGGTCATGCCAGTATCTTTTAGACTTGGAGACGATCTTCTTTAATAAGTTTCAAAGTGTCTTGATAAATGCTTCGGGTAGTCCATTTGCAGCAATATAATACATTGATGAATTACGTTGCTTGAAGCCAAAAAGCTCACAGATCTTGGTCATCAATTTGTTATCGAATGGTTTGCCATTATCTATTATTATATAACTAGGAATTCCGAAACGATATATGATGTTCACTCGAATGAAGTTTGGAACATTCTCTTTCCTCACTTCCTTGAGAGCAATAGCCTCGGCCCATTTGGAGAAATATTCAGTTGCGACCAAGATGTATAGATGTCCTCCGGAAGGTTTTGGAAGTAGTCCAACAATATCTAATCCCCAAGCATCAAATGTCTAAGATGCAACAGTAGGATGTAACATTTCAGGTAGTTGGTGTATAAAATTTGCGTGAAATTGGCAAGCTTTGAATCTTCGCGCATAATCTAAGCAATCTTTCACCATTATCAGCCAGTAGCAACCCATCCTCTTAATGTGGAAGTGGAGCTTCGGCCCGGATTAATGTGATCCATAAACTTCAGAGTGTGCCTCTTGTATAGCTTGAGTTGCTTCATCTTCCCCTAAACAACGCAAGAGAACTCTCTCAAATGATCTTCGATACAAAATGTCTTTGTAGTAAAGGAAACGAGGGTCACACTAATGAATTACGGTCTTTCTTCTTGGATCTTCTGGAAGTATCCCGTAACATAAGTAGTCAATCATGGTTTGTCTCCAATCAACCTTCACAGCTTCAGCGACGGATACCAAGTGCTCGAGCTTGCTTTCTTCATACTCGTTCTCATTTGGCAGTACTATCCATTTTTGGAAAATAGTGATTTGTGTCTGGCCGGGTAGAGTCAATATCGAAGCTAGAGTAGCTAGGTCATTAGCCTTCTTATTTTCCTTCCTTAGCACATGCTGAAGAGTTACATTGCAAAGACATCCAATCAATTTCTACGCATAATCATAATAAGGACACAATTCTGTCTTTTTGACCTCGTAGCTACCTAGCAATTGACCGATCACTAACTCAGAGTATCCAAAAATATGTAATTGGAGTTGTCTCATATCAACGGCCTCTCAAGCCCAAGTATGAGTGCTTGATATTCTGTAACGTTGTTGGTGCAATGTTGTGTTAAGGTGAAGGAATATGGCAAGACTTCCCCTTGAGAAGTGACAAACACAATACCTGCACCAGCTCCTTCACGATGTGCGGCACCATCAAAATACAATTTCCACGGTGATTGCACTTCGATGACCATCGCATCCTCATCAGGTAGTTCATCAGTCAACTCCCAATCATCAGGAACTGGATGATCTGCCAAAGATTGTCCTTTCACAGCTTTTTGTGGGATATACACAATCTCTAATTGTTGAAATTGGAGGTACCACCTTGCTAATCGATCATTGAGTACTGGTTTCGACATAACAAACTTGATCGGGTTTGCCTTTGAGACGAGACGGATGACATGAGCTTGAAAGTAGTGCTTCAGCTTTTTAATTGCAAAAACTAACGCCAGACACATCTTTTCGATCGGAGAATACTTCAGCTCATTTGGGGTCATCATCCTACTCAAGTAGTAGAGGGAATTTTCTTTACTTACTCTATTTTCTTGGGCCAAAAGGGCTCCAACTGACCTTTCTTGGGCTGCAATATATAGAATCAATGGCTTTCCTTGTATAGGGGCTGCCAGAACTGGAGGTTTCATCAAGTAGGATTTGATGCTTTGGAATGCATTGCTACAAGCTTGGTCCCATTCAAAAGGAATTCCCTTCTTCATGAGACGGCTAAAAGGTTGGCACTTCCCTACTAGATTTGAGATGAATCTTCTAAGGTACGCCAATTTTCCTTGTAGACTTTTCAGTTCATGTATATTTGTGGGCTCGGGAATCTTCAAGATTGCATCAACTTTGGCTTGATCTATCTCAATCCCTCGATGTTGAACAATGAAGCCAAGGAATTTTCCGGAAGTAACTCCAAAGGCACATTTCAACGGGTTCATTCTAAGTTGATATTTCTGGAGTCATTCGAACACCATTCTTAAGTCTTATAAGTAGTCTCCTCTCTTTCTTGATTTCACAGCTAAATCATCCACATAGAATTCCACATTCTTGTGGATGATGTCGTCAAAGATATTCTGCATTGCCCTTTGATGTGTGGCGCCAGCATTCTTCAAGCCAAAAGGCATTACTTTGTAGCAATAAATGTCCTTAGGAGTGCGAAATGCAGTAAGCTCTTTATCTTTTGATGCCATATGCATTTGATTGTAACCAGATGATCCATCCATGAAAGATATCACCTCGTATCCGGTGGTGATATCAATCATAATCTCTGGAATGGGGAGTGGAAATTCATCCTTAGGGCATGTATTATTGAGGTCTCTAAAATTGACACAAACTCAAATTTGGACATTCTTCTTCTTCACAGGAACAATGCTTGAAATCCATGTAGGATATTTAACCTCCTGAATGAAACTAGCTTCGATGAGTTTATTGACCTCGGCTTCGATTGATGGGATCAATTCTGGCCTTAAGCGTCTTTGGGCTTGATTAACAAGACGAGCTCATTTCTTGATTGCGAGATGTTGAACTGCTACTTTAGGATCACCAAGCATCTCTTTGTAGCTCGAAGCAAAGACATTTGTATAATCTTTGAGTAGCTCCATATAAGTGCTTTCTTCATCTGTGGTTAATAGGGCACTTACATAGGTGGGCCTGGAGTCTTCTGCATTGCCAAGGTTAACTTCTTTCAATGCATCACAATCATTTTAATTCCTTTTTCTAGTTCCGTAGAAGCGTCCTCGACATCTTCGTCTTTTTGAGGATCACCATCATTAAAAGATATATGGCCACACCAAGAGGCATCTCTCAAATATTCGTCAACTTTCCTTAGGGATGAAGTGTATTGCTCTTCATTCACAGTAATGTGATACGAAGATCCTACACTTTCTTCATCTTTGTCATGCTCTTTAGTGTGGACCATTGTGCGAGTCTTCACTTTGAGTACCTCTCCACATGAAATCAAAAGTTCTGATTTTTGCCTCATTCTGGACGAGATCGGGATTTGACACACTTTGGAGATACTTTGGACTCTAGATGGAAAAGGTCTTTTTATTTTTTCATAATTTATTTGGGACTTGTTCTTATTCTTTTTCAATGGCCCTAACCTATCAAATACAGAAGTTCTTGTAGTTGGTTCTCCAAGTCTTCTAAGATAGAAGGCCATTTATTAGGATCAGCGGGTTCACCTTCCATCGTGATATAGTTAATACTTGCTCTTCTAATGGAGATGTGAACTGGTGGGGGTTGTTTGTAACCTATACCCTCACGTGATTGCTTCACTATATTCTCCTTATCCTTCATCGTGTTTGCTTGCCTAGTAGCTTCAGGTGGGAGCTTCCCTAGCTTAGATGGTTCATTGGGATCATATCGGCCTTTGCGAACAACCTGTAAGCATTCAGATCAAAACCTTCATTTGTGCGTTTCGTGGGGAATGCCTTATTTTGAGGCATGTTAGGGGTCACAAACTTTTCCAGTAGCTTTAAAGACAACTTTATGGTATCAATCTGCTTGATAGGAAGGGTTAATTCTCTTAGTGAATATTTTTGGAGGCTTGATGATTCTACTTCATCTTTCTTCACTTTTGGGACGTAACGAAATAAATGAGCTATTTTCTTGCCTACAATTGCAACATTCTTTTTGTGAGCTTTCAAAACTTTACATGCTTCTATTGTAACTTTATCTTCACCAGAAGCTACTTCAGCCTTTTGGACACAATATTATCACCTTTCGCCTTCGTGATGTCATCAACTTTTGGTTCTTCAAGTAGAACTTTGCATCAACGAAGTATGCCTCGTCTTCAGCAAACGTGTTGTCGTCAGCATCTATCTTATTTTCGACTCCATATTTATTATATTTCAAATATTGGTAGTAAGTTGATGGAACAACTTTCTTCTCATGTATCCAGGGCCTGCCAAGAAATAAATTATATGAAGTCTTTGCGTCAATCACATGCATCCATGCAATTGATTGCATATCTTCCATGGTGATTTCCAGCTTGATAGCTCTATGGCCCTTTGTCCCCCTTGATTGAATCCTTGAATCATCAGTCGACTTTCAAAAAGTTCTTCAGTTGAGATGTCGATTTCTTCCATTATGCGAATATGAAGAATATTAACTGCAGATTCGTCATCTATCAAGATTCTGTTTATCCTCCACTCGAGCACATAACCCACAATAAACAAAGGCCGATTGTGTGGTGTTTCATCAAGTAGGAGATCGTCTTCAGTGAAAGTGATTTTTGCATTACAGACATCTGCTTCTTGGAAGGAGGACTCAACAAGACTATTAGATAGTGATGGAGAGAGTGTTGACCTGACTTCTTTCTTTTCCTCTTCTTCTTTATCAACATTACAACACAAGGCCTTGTCATCATCGTCAGAAATCCTCATGCGAAACCAACTCGGCGAAAATTCTCCCAAAGTAACCGGGTGGCGTGGCTTTTGGTGATTGTGTGTCTCTATCTCCACCTTCTTTGGGTTCTTAACCATTTGAAGATTCTTTTTCTTACCATCTTATTCCTCCTAGGCTGCTTCGTTGATCCTTTTTCCATACTTAATTTATGGTGTCTTCGACGAGTCACCAGGGTCCGTCCTTCTTCATCAAGTTGATCAACTCGGACTTTTTCATACTCCAACAATTATTCATCTTAATTCCTTTCACATGTGCATATCTCAATCAGATCGAATGAGCCAAAGGCAATGGACACATGGTTTGTGCTTGCCTTTTCATCTTCGAGCTTGATCTTCTTTTGACGAGCCAAATCCATAACTTTGTCCTTGAAAACAAAGCACTTCTCAATAGGGTGACCTACAAGTCGATGGTATTTGCAGTAATTGGGTCATTGCTTTTTTCAACTTCATCTAGCCGCTTCATCTGTGGCAGCTCAATAAGCTTTAACTCGAGGAGCTTTTGAAATATTACAGGCACATCGGAGTCTAGAAATGGGTACTCCTTTTTTTGTATCTCTTTGAGGGTCAACTTTCGATTTGCATTGCCTTAAGAGGAAGTTGTTTTCATACCCTGTTTCTTGCTCAACTTGGTAGTAAACTTCAAAGGAGAGGCATTGATGTTCATGGATTCTTTGCTTTTATTCTTGGGCATGAACTTTCTCCATTTCTTGACTTCTTGCTTATCCCTTCCCTTGCGAGGTTCGTAGATGGGAAGCCTTTTATTTCCCGCAGAAGCCATGCTCAACTCAATATCATGAGCACGGGTGGCAAGTTCTTCAAATGTCCTAGTCTTAATTCCTTGCAAGATGTAATGAAGTCCCTAATTCATTCCTTGGATGCACATCTCTATGCCGGAAGCTTTGCTTATCCTATCTTTGCAGTTAAGGCTTGCATTCCTCCATCGATTGATAAAGTCAATATCTGGTTCATCTTTTCGTTGGTGAGTGTTCATAAGTTCCACCATGCTCATAGTACACCCCGTGCTATAAAAGCGATTGAGAAACTCTTGCTCCAGTTGGTCCATATTATCAATGGATCTAGCCTCGAGGTTGGTGTACCAATCAAAAGCATTCCCCTTTAGTGAGCGGACGAACTGCTTGATAAGGTAATCTCCATAAGTCACTACATTGTTGCATGTCTCAACAAATTGCGCGACATGTTGCTTTAGATTTTCCTTGCCATCGAACTGCTGAAATTTGGAAGGTTGATAACCGGCGGGCATCTTCAAGCTATCGATTCTTGGAGTATACGGCTTTGTGTATGTGAGAGAAGACTTTGAAACGGCCTCATCCTTATCCTTGATAGTTCCCATAATGAATTCCTTTAATTGTTATATGGGAATTGATCCTTCATAAGAGACATGAAGTTCTTTGGCGGATGACACTTGTTTTGTTGGAGGATCCACCTTCTCGTGGACTTCAGGAAAATTTCCAGGTTCATGACTTGATTCTCCATCCATCATGCTTTCAACTATGCCTGTCAATTTTGCGATACGGACATCATGATCTTGAGCATACTTTGTTAAGCCATCAATCACCTTTGTCTGGTTTGCGAGTTGCTCCTTCATTATCGAAGTGTTAGTCATCATTGCATCCATGATTATTGCAGATGATGAAGATTAACCGAGACTTTCCCATGAATTGAACTCAGTTTGGAATATGTCACGTGGCAAGATTGGTGTAGAACCAACACTTAAGAATTCATCATGAGGTTGGGTAAGATGACTCTTGGTATTGTATAAAGTAAGTTGAGCAAGAGCTTTCTCTACAAATTCTACAATATTATCTCCTCTCTCTGACTTGCTAGCAGAGGACCTTTCTTCTTCGGATGATGAAGATCTCAAAGCATGCATTGGTGTAGACGACACTTGGAGTGCATGTTGTCCCAAGACGTTGGCCTTGCTCCGGGTGATTGGCCCAAGACTCCCCATAGTAACGTTCAAGATACTTTCAACAGAAGAAGAAAACTTGGAGTCAACAACTTTTGAGTCGATCTTCTTTGAAGCCATCTTAGTGATCTTGAATGTTGAGAGTTGAGAAGAGATGAGAGGTAGAGATGGTCCCACTGGACGTGCTAAAATTTGTAACAACTAAATTTTGCTCCTGAAAAATAATAATCAAAATAAGAAATATGACGACAAATATTATATTCAATTTCAAGTGATGGGGTTACAATCTCTAAAATATCTCTAAATCTAAAGAGATGTAGTCCTCTGATTCTTCTCCTCACGGATGATGGTTCAAGAGCTTGAAAGCTTGATCTTGAACTTGATGGATTTCAAATTTATAGTACGTCACGAATAATATGAAGCTCGTCACCAACTAGGATTTGATGTTGGGTTATCACGAATAGAACATTTGAAGTCGCCCGCCTATGACTTGGGTTCACCTTTGGAATTTGACCAGAGACGATGATTGTAGATATGTATGGAGACCTTGATGCTATTCTTCATAGCTTCTTTAGTCTTTCCTTCTGCTTACTTGCTTGTGTCTTAACCTTCTCCCTTGAACCCTTTATATAGGTGTGGGGTGGAGTAATCTCCAAGAAAATCCTAGTGGATCATTGGGCTTGAGGCTTATGGGCCGGTCCATTTGGTAGAAGACCAACTGACGGGCTGGCCCAATAATACATTGGACTTTTATTTGAATCAATTTATTTTAGATTTAAATAATCAACCCGATTATACTAGCCCATAGTATCATTTTGTCACGATCCAAAATCTACTATGGGTCGTGGTGGTGCCGGACACCGCTGTCAGGCAAAACAACTAAAATACTTAATTAAATTCTTGTTTTAATAATTTTTAAAACACTTTTTTATATGATTAAAACAATACTCAGTATATTCATCCGAATGAATAATGAAATATTTAAACAACTTTTAAATTTTTTGAATAAACCCAAATACCTCCCAGAAATCGGTGTCACAAGTACATGAGCAATTTCTAAGAAAAGCCGAATAAAGTATAACACCTGTCTGGAATACAATTAGATAGAAAATAAGTATAATCCTGAGTGAGACTATACTAGCTGCGGGTCGCCTCGAGTAAATACAACTCACCTAGTCTCCATGTCAACCATGTCGCTATGTCACTAAGCCACTAGCCACACATAAACCTGTGCAACAAAAATGCACAACAAGTGTAGTATGAGTACGAAAACAACATGTACTCAGCAAGTATCCCGTCTAATCTCAAAGAATTACAGACGAGAGATCAATTTCAACACTTGCTAATGGTCAAATAATAATATTATAAAGATGTGAGGAATTTATGGATTTATATAGTAGTTCTAACTCATAAAGCCGGAAAACAGGTAAACACTTTTAAGAAATAATAAAGGATTTTCAAGATTTATTTTTCATTATCTTTATCAATTAATATCAGGCCATGAAATGCAACATCAACAATTAAAATTCTCAGGCCAACAATGTAGGCACGCGCATATTATGCCGAGGTCGACGACCCGCTCTAATAGAAATGTAAAATGTGCACTGCCGAGGGTCGAACGGCTCGAACCATAGATGCATCTATTACCCCGCTCGCGAACTATCCTACGATGCGGTCAACATAAAGTAAACAAATATCCTGCTCGCGAATCATACGTGCGACACAGGTACACATAGGAATACACGCTCAAACATCCAATTAAGGATTTATCGGGGAACATTTATCCAATTAAAAGTCAATCCTCTTTTAAAAATTTAAGAAATTAAAGTTTAATCCTTTTAGAAATTTATTTACTAATTCAATGTGATTTAAGCAATCCAAGCTGTTAATAAGTTTACAATTAATCCAAGTATAACATGCTTTTGGGTCCTAGACTACCCGGACAATTGCATAATAGTAGATACGCATGGACTCTCGTCACCTCGTGCGTACGTAGCCCCCACAAATAGGAGCACATAACCAATTAACTCACCTATGGGGACAACTCCCTCTTACAAGGTTAGAAAGGAGACACACCTCGCTCCGAAATTTTCATAACCGGCTTCCAAGCCCTTCCAACGACTCCAATTGATGAATAACGCCCCAAAACTATTCAAATAACTGGTAAACCAATAAAAATTCACTCTAATACTTGTAAAAATTCAAATTATATAAGTTCCCAACTACGCTCGAAAAGTTGACCAAAATGCCCTCGGGCCCACGTGCCTGGATTTCGAAATTTCTCGAAGATAAATTTTACCCATAGCTTTACTAAGTCAAATATACAATTTGCTCAAATTTTCATGCTCAAATTCAAGGTAAAAGTCCAAAATTCCAAGTTCTAGGTCTTCCCCAAAAATTCCAAATTTATACTAATTTTCCATGTCTAAATCCATGTAAGATCACATAATTAACTCAAAAATGGGAAGAAATCACTTACCTAGTGTTGCTTGGTAAAAATCCCTCCTTGAGCTCTCCAAAATAGTCCAAGACAAATGAAATAAATGAAAGAAATGGGCTAAAACTCGTGTTTAAAACAATCTGCCCAGGCTTCACCGAGTTGTACCTTGCGTTGTGCAGGTTGTACATCCTACTACCATTTTCCCCTATTGTACACCTTTTATTAAAACGCCATAACTCCTTGAGCAAATATCCAAATGACAAACAGTTTGAAGATTTAGAAACTTGACTCGAAGATCTTTCTTTTGATAGGTTGTACACCATATAACTCTTTATATATTGCGAGATATGAGCTTCTAAATTAGGCTCCATGCATCAGAAAATTCTGTTGAAACTGCTCCACCAGCCATTTCCAATCGACCATAACTTTCTGATAAAATGTCCATATCATGAATAGTTTAACTTTCTTTACACTATAATGCAAGGACAACAACTTCTATTTTTTGACAATTTTCAGATTCCTTATAGATACCGAGATATAAGCTTCCAAAATAGCCTCCTTGATTGCACCATTGCTGTCCAAAACAGCAGTTGCAGCAGATTTTCAGCAGCTTTAAAGTTCCGAAATCGATCTGTTAGCCTTCCGAAATCCACCCGAGACCCTCGGGACTTCAACCAATTATGCCAACATGTCCCAAAATACAATACGAACTTAGCCGAGGCTTTAAATCACATCAAACAACGTCAAAATCATGAATCGTACTTCAATCCAAACTTTATAAAGTTTGAAATTTCAAACTTCTACATTCGATGCCAAAATCTATCAAATCACGTCCGATTGACCTCAAATTTTGCACACGAGTCATATTCGACATTACAGACCTGCTCCAACTTTCGGAATTAAAATCTGACCCCAATATCAAAAAGTCAAACTCTCGGTCAAACTTCTCAAAAACTTTCAAATTTCTATCTTTAGCCAAATGCCTTCAACATGACCTACGGACCTCCGAATTCACTTCCGATCGCGCTCCCAACTCCAGAATCACCATACAGGAGTTATTCACATACTCGGAATCCCAAACGGACACCGATAACACTGAAATGTACTTCAAGCCAAACTTATGAATTTTTTTCTAAAATGCTAACTTCCACAATAGGCGCCAAAACGTTCCCGGGTCTTCCAAAATCCGATACGGACATACGCCCAAGTCAAAAATCATTATACGAACCTATTGGAACCTTCGAATCCTAATTCCGAGGTCGTTTACTCAAAAATCCAATCTTAGTTAATTCTTTCAACTTTAAGCTTCCGAAATGAGAATTCTCTTTCCTAATCAACTCTGAACTTCTCAAAACTTAATTTTGACCATGCGAACAAGTCATAATACCTAAAATGAAGCTGTTCATGTCCTCAGACTGCTGAACGGCGTGCTAGAGCTCAAAATGACCGGTCGGGTCGTTACATTCTCTCCCACTTAAACATATGTTCGTCCTCGAACGTGCTGAGAACTACACTAAAGTAGTCTGAAATCACTGTTTAACACCTCATGCACCTTCCCGTGCAACCACAACCCAGCTGAGAACCCTAGCTCGATCAATCTGAAGATATCCCTTTTCACTTAAACAAATAAGATTCAGAGCCCAATTCTTTCATCCGGAATTCTCTGCCAGGTCTGTTCCAACATACACTCACCGAATCAATAACCATACGCAGCGCCAACACATGACTGCATAACTTAGCTGAATTCAAACCTTGCACCACTTTACTCACAGGACCACAATAACATTCTCCGATCAAACACTTCGAAATTCCACGAATCTGGTGCTCCCATTGCACCTCATGACCTGCATAGGTCTTGCTATAATTCTTATGATACCGCCATGACAGAAGAGATGTGTAGAAATTCATGACCAACTGCCGCATCACAAATCATTGGGTCTATACTCCTGACAAGAACCATCACCTCATCCCGAACCAAATAATGGTCGTAGCTCCTTAATATACTTCATATAATCAAATTGCATTGATCCTAAATCAAATAATCTCGTCTCTCCTAGTACGAACTGCTCAGGTAATAAGCCACCCCGGATATAATCAAAAGGCTCATATAATGCTACTATGTGCCAACAGGCTACCAATTAGAATGCGATGCTAAAGGAAAACGAACTCTGAAAAGGAGATCCAATTACCCCACTCGCGAATCGTACATGCGATGCGGGCGCACAGCTAATATAAGCTCTCCTCAGAAAATAGGAAATAGAACACATAAAAAATAGATATGGGGTACTATACTGAATATCACACTGTTGCGGCGCGCAACTCGATCCAAACAACATAACCATGGCGGCGTGCCACCCGATCCAAATAACATATCCGTACAGGTGTGCCAACCGATCCACACGTAGAACTCACATAAGGAGATATACATCGAGCTAAATTGTTCGTTACAACAAGATATCAAATTTTGGTCACAAGCACGCTAAGTGCATAATACCATCCCTGAAGGGATATATAGCGCTATAAGCTACAAAACTCAAGCACGACCGAGGTGCGATATACAATCTGAATCACCAGAGTCATTTTGCTCATAGTACATCTTTTCTACGCGGATCCTCAACACATAAGCAATTTCTCTAGCCATCTCACAACTCACACGGCGCAATATATCACCACATGGAATATCTGACAATGAAATAACACCCTGACTACTCCATCATAAGGAGTGCATTACTGAAATGAACACAACAGGCTTGATATAGAGCATATATTCACATTTAAATCCATCCACCGACCTCAAGTCGATCCTGATCATATCAAACTAAGCCAATAACCTTTCAAATGTCCATACTAATTTCCCTCTTCTCATAACACATAAGAACAACCATCATATCCGGAGTACTGATCCACAGTCCACAACTCAGTAACTGAGTGCCCTCCAGGCATATATTCTCAACTTATTGATATCATCACAAATATTCATAGTTGGTTTAACTTTTTCAATCAATCAAGTGACTACATGCCACACTTATACGATCTTCCTGTGGGACACACTCTCACAACCTGCGTAACAAGTGACTGGGTCGCACCTCCAAACCACCGGCCGCACTAACGCTGAAAAGCGACCAAGAATCATTAACCAGGATGCAAAGCATTTTTCACAAAACACTGATCTCAGGTGATGTTGAAGACAATACCAACTTACCTTAAACATCGAAACACCCTTCCTGCTCATCCGAGCTTGTGACATCCTTGTCAGCACCAAACTCCAACCTTGATCCTTACTGAAAATTCCATACTACTCGTTGCACTTAACATGCCAACTCAACCAGGGCTAACCATTCTATCTTCTTCCAATTTATCCTTGATTGCCTTAGAAATAATAATAACTCCATTCAATACATAACATATTCCACCCGCACTCGTCCCGAGTGACCTTGAATCACGAGACCAAGTTGTCTCAAATCCCACGAACCATTTCGTACCTCCTAATTGCTACATCGCAAGTCAAAACATCATAGACATTCTTTGCCTCTTCTCATAGGCTACCATCAAGCTTGATTCTTAACCGTACCTATAGGCTCAAAATTGTTAGGCATCATTCCTTATCCTTTGAATTCACTAGGACCGATGTTGAGAGACATCCGCTCTGACTTGCCCCCGAATATAATAAACTTCATGAATCTTCTATCACATGAATACCCTCTTCGTGAAGCATCCGGAAGAATCGCTTCCCTAGGAGCCCGCATCTTTACAAAGCACAATCCTGAATCCTTCCCCAAGCCTGAACATGGGCCAATAAGGCCAACAATAGCACACCTTTAATAATTCCTTTGCTCAAATTACCACTTATGTTCCTTTCCCTTAGCTGAAGTAACCCATCAACATGCTAATAACTAGAGACCTCGCAAGTAGTTAACCATGCAACCCAATCATAGGTGGTGGGACTCTCCCACTTAGCTTGAAGCCATCATTAGACTCTAGCATTCACCAGGATTCTTCATCTCTTACAGGGATAACCTTGCACAATCAACTGCCAAAATGCTTGAAATCTTTCTGTAAAACCCCCCTTTTGAACTCTGAATCATCGACCACATTCGCACAACCGATCTCTTTGCTGCATAACTAATAGAATCCTTTGCAGAAGCTTCGCCAACCACGCGACCGATAACCTGCTCACAGGGAATAACCCACATGTGGAAATCACTTCCCGACATCTTCCAACGCTACTGTAGGGGTAAAATCACTACGACATCAATAACCCCTCCTGAGTCCGAGCTCACGCTCTAGTTGCACAAGTCCATTCATCCCTCATGGACATCACTTAATTGTGCGGCAACAACCTTCCAATTTGAAGTTATGTGGTATCCTTCTTCATTCAAGCAGCTCCTTCCCGTTATATCAAATCTCCTGCCGCATAATAGCCCATACTTCAAATTAAATCCGTAGACCCCAATCACCAATCACTAATATTCTCAAATCACTCCAAACTCTCCTTAAGGTACGTGGCCATCCCACTGCAAGCCCATGTGCAACTCCGACACTCTCCCACTTTGGCGGAACCCATACCCTTAATCGACTACTCGACCATTGGCCTCTTATATTCGGCCTTCTAGAAATTTTAGCCACCACCTGACACCTCCCACATGCCTTTCATCATCCTTTGCTACTCAGTTGTTGCCTTAAATAAAATCTATCTTCGTAGCACTTGAACCCACAATTGCTACTTACTTTACACCTTTTGGAAGATCATCTTTCTCATACCATCGACATTAGAAACACTAATTCAACCCTGAACTACCGCACCCTGCGATGTCTGAGAGCCGCATTTCCGATACTATTTCATAATAGCTTGCTCCAAAGGCGAATTGTAGAAGATCACAACACCAGAGAACTTAGTGCGTTCAATTAGGACAATGACATCCGCTCATAGAAGAAAGCTCCACTACCCTCGCATATACCAAGTCTCATTACTCTACCATCCTGAATCTGCACATTCTTAGCCCGATTGCCTTTCCCCTGCCAGAAATAAAATATAAAATCTCTAGATTATGCACGGAGTAAACCTCCCTTCAAGTCATTCACTGCCCTGACACGTGGGCAACATCCTACCATCATATCACTACTGCGGAACAATCGTTCATAAGCATCATAGAAACTTGTGCCTAGCCTCAGAGCCCTCAGAAGTACCGCTATTGGGCTGAAACAATAAAATATTCTTCCATAAAGCAACGATAATAATCCGATCAACTATACCAGGAGAAACATCCTGTATCATATCTGTAGTACCATTATGGTTCTTTAATTTTCAATTTATAACAAGCGGTTCGCGTCGCGTAAAATTGAGTAGGAATGAACTAAAGGCATACGCCTCCAAGGATCAAATTGCACGATAAGGAATCAAGAAGGAAAGTACACCTAACAGTCCTGCAGCCTCCCAAGGATAAGTACAGATGTCTCCGTACCGATCTGCGAGATTTTACTAGACTTTCTCATGACTCGTGAGACCAGAGGAACCTAGTGCTCTGATACCATATTGTCACGATCCAAAATCTACTAAGGGTCGTGGTGGCGCCAGACACCGCTGTCAGGCAAGCCAACTGAAATACTTAATTAAATTCTTATTTTAATAATTTTGAAAATACTTCTTTTATATGATTAAAACAATACTCAGTATATCCCTACGAATTAATATTGAAAAATTTAAACAACTTTTAAAATTTCTGAATAAACCCAAATACATCACAGAACCCGATGTCACAAGTACATAAGCAATTTCTAAGAAAAACCGAGTAAAGTATAACAGATGTCCGGAATACAATTAGACAAAAAATAAGTAGAATCCTGAGAGAGACTATACTAGCTGCGGGTCGCCTCGAGGAATTGCAGCTCACCTAGTCTCCGTGTCAACCATGCCACTAGCCACACATAAACCTGTGCAACAAAAATGCACAGCAAGTGTAGTATGAGTACGAAAATAACGTATACTCGACAAGTATCCCGTCTAATCTCGAAGAAGTAGAGACGAGAGGTCGACTTCAATACTTGCTAGTGGTCAAATAATAATATAATAAAAATGTGAGGAATTCATGGATTTATATAGCAGTTCTAACTCACAAAGCCGAAAAACAGGTAAACACCTTTAAGAAATAATAAAGGATTTTCAAGATTTATTTTTCATTATTTTTATCAATTTATATCCGGCCATGAAAGGCAACATCAACATTTAAAATTCTCAGGCAAACAATGTAGGCATGCACATATTATGCCGAGGTCGACTGCCCGCTCTAACAAAAATATAAATTGTGCACTGCCGAGGGTCGAACGGCTCGGACCATAAATGCATCTATTACCCCGCTTGCGAACTATCCTGCGACGCGGTCAACAAAATGTAAACAAATATCCTGCTCGCGAATCATACGTGCGATGCAGGTACACATATTAATACACGCTCAAACAGCCAATTAAGGATTTATCGGGGAACATTTATCCAATTAAAATCCTAACAATTTAAGAAATTGAAGTTTAATCCTTTTAGAAATTCATTTACTAATTCAATGTGATTTAAGCAATCCAAGTTGTCAATAAGTTTATAATTAATCCAAGTATAGAATGCTTTTGGGTCCTAGACTACCCGGACAATAGCATAATAGTAGCTACGCACGGACTCTCGTCACCTCGTGCGTACGTAGCCCCCACAAATAGGAGCACATAACCAATTAACTCACCTATGGGGATAATTCCCTCTTACAAGGTTAGAAAGGAAACTCACCTCGCTATGAAATTTTAATTATCGGCTTCCAAGCCCTTTGAACGACTCTAATTGATGCATAACGCCCCAAAACTATTCAAATAATGGGTAAACAATTAAAAATTCACTCTAATACTTGTAATAATTCAAATTATATAAGTTCCCAACTCCGTTCGAAAAGTTGACCAAAATGCCATCGGGCTCACGTGCCCGGATTCCGAAATTTCTCGAAGATAAATTCTACCCATAGCTTTACTAAGTCAAATATACAATTTGCTCAAATTTTTATACTCAAATTCAAGGTAAAAGTCCAAAATTCAAAGTTCTAGGTCTTCCCCAAAAATTCCAAATTTATACTAATTTTTCATGTCTAAATCCATGTAAGATCACATAATTAACTAACAAATAGGAAGAAATCACTTATCTAGTGTTGCTTGGTGAAAGTCCCTCCTTAAGCTCTCCAAAATAGCCCAAGACAAATGCACGAAATGAAAGAAATAGGCTAAAACTCGTGTTTAAAACAATCTTTCCAGGTTTCATCGAGTTGTACCTTACGTTGTGCAGGTTGTACATCCTATTAGCATTTTCCCCTGCTGTACACCTTTTATTAAAATGCCCATAACGCCTTGTGAAAATATCCAAATGACAAACGATTTGAAGATATAGAAACTAGACTCGAAGATCTTTCATTTGATAGGTTTTACACCATATAACACTTTATATATTGCGAGACATGCATCAGAAAATTCTATCGAAACGGCTCTACTAGCCATTTTCAATCGATCATAACTTTCTGATAAAATGTCTAAATCATTAACGGTTTAACGTTGTGGAAACTAGAATGCAAGGAAAGCAACTTCTATGTTTTGAAAATTTTCAGATTCCTCATAGATTGCGAGATATAAGTTTCCAAAATAGCCTCCTTGATTGCACAATTGCTGTCCAAAACAGCAGTTGCAGCAAATTTTCAGCAGCTTTAAAGTTTCGAAATCGATCCGTTAGCCTTCCGAAATCCACCCGACGACCTCGGGACTTCAACCAATTATACCAATATGTCCCAAAATACAATACAAACTTAGCCGAGGATTTAAATCACATCAAACAACGTCAAAATCATGAATCGTACTTCAATCCAAACTTTATGAACTTTGAAATTTTAATCTTTTATATTCGATGCCGAAATCCGTCAAATCACGTCCGATTGACCTCAAATTTTGCACACAAATCATATTTGACATTAGGACCTGCTCCAACTTTCGGAATTGGAATCCGACCCCGATATCAAAAAGTCAAATTCTCGGTCAAACTTCTCAAAAACCTTCAAATTTCTATCTTTAGCCAAATGACTTCAAAACGACCTGCGGACCTCCGAATTCACTTCCGATCGCGCTCCCAACTCCAGAACCACCATACGGAGCTATTCACAGACTCGGAATCCCAAACGGACACCGATTACACCAAAATCTACTTCAAGCCAAACTTATGAAATTTCTTCTAAAATGCTAACTTCCACAATAGGCGCCAAAACGTTCCCGTGTCTTCCAAAATCCGATCCGGACATACGCCCAAGTCCGAAATCATCATACGAACCTGTTGGAACCTTTGAATCCCAATTACGAGGTCGTTTACTCAAAATCTAATCTCTTCTGAAATGAGAATTCTCTTTCTTAATCAACTCTAAACTTCCCGAAACATAATTCCGACTACGCGTACAAGTCATAATACCTGAAATGAAGCTGTTCATGGCCTCAGACTGCTGAACGGCGTGCTAGAACTCAAAACGACCGGTCGGATCGTTACACATTTGAACTAATATGTATTAAATATATTATAAAGTCCAAATTACTTGTGGATTCAAATTTAATGAAATTTTAGTTGTCTGCAGTGATAACATATTTTTTTTTTAAAATTATATAAATATTATTAAATAGTATATCTGCACAATAAAATAAATTTGAAAAAAAAGTAAGTTACGAAAAAAAGAATGTTGATCTTACCTAGCTAGCTTGATAAATGAAGAAATATGTCTATGATTTTTGGTGTTTTCTAATTTTATTTAATTGGTAACGTGGTTGCCTCTCAAAAGGTATGGATAAACTAGTACTCTTTGTAGAGAAAAAAAATTAAATTATTGTATTCAAAAACTATGTTTGTGCTCATTTACTTGTCAGGAAGTATAGATGACAGTTTCTTGCTAAGATGATAATTTTTTTAATAACGTTTTGGTTATTAGAATTGAATGTTATAGCGAGGGTATATCTATCATGGTATTTTAATTTATCATAGTTTTGTTTTGGTTCAAACATGACTATGAATATTACAAAAGCTTATATATCATGTTATTTTAATTTATAAGCTTTTGTAATATTCATAGTTTTATTTGAACTCCTAGTATTTGTATACGGGTAAAATCATGGGTAATATATATCCCGAATTTTTCGGTGGGTCAAAACAAAGCCAGGACATGCCACATGGGATCGGAATCGAAGTTGGAGACCTCTCATACTAAGGCCCGAACAGAGTGCCCGACAAGACAACACTTCCCCGAACCTGGAATGAGCTCCGAGACCACGGAAAACATGACAACAGTTGTACACGACTAATAGGGGGTCGTGATATTCGCACCCCATCGGATATTACAGTGCGGATCTCGTCCGACATCGGCAGCGTATCAGTAATTGTAGAGAAAGGAAATTTTTTTACCTTTTTTAGAGTTGTACTAAGGGTGAAACTTTCCTACTATATAAAGGGGTACGTTTTTCTTCGATAATGCATACCAAGGCAATACACATTTATTTCGCAGCTTCTAGTTACTAAAAATGCTTATTTTAATTATAGTTCTTCATATATATTTGGCTCCAAATCGAGGGCCCGTCGAGGGCAAAACTGTCTTAAAGCTTAAATTCGAGACCAGAATCAACGTCACAACTGGTTTGGTTATTTATTTTATCATTAATCCTCTTATCTAACATTCTTGATTACTTGTGTTGAATCAATCCATATATTCTTAAAACCGCATACAAATTCAATTGTTATCCATTTTTAAGGGTAAACAGATAAGCACCCACTCTCGGGTTAAGGATAATAGTGGTGGTTTGATATGAATTGTCATAACACACTTTATTTTTGTAACGAACTGGCGGGTCGTTTTGATAGTATTAGCTTCGATCCCCTATTTATTGTTCCGCCTACTTCATTTTATACTTACTTGACTTGTTGGGGTGCTTAGTGTCTGGTTCGGGAGAGTTTCGGAGTGGAATGAGACACATAGTCTCTAAGTGTGAAGTTTAAGTTATAAGAGTTGACTGTAATTTGACTTATGTGAAGACAACTCGGGAATAGAGTTTCGTCGGTTCCAATAGCTCTATATGGTGATTTTGGTATTTTAGGCGTATTCGGATGTGGATTTGAAGGTCCGTAGGTCATTTTGTCGTTATTTGGCAAAAGTTGGAAATTTGAGGAATTTTGGAAAGTTTGACTGGGAGTGAACTTTTCGATATCGGAGTCGGATTCCAATTCCTAATGTTGGAGTAGGTCCGTAATATCAAATGTGGGTTGTGTGCAAAATTTGAGGTCAATCGAACGTGATTTGATAGGTTCGGCATCGTTTGTAGAAGCTGGAATTTTCTTAGTTCATTAAGCTTGAATTGGAGTGCGATTGGTGTTTTTGCTGTTGTTTGATGTTCTTTGATGTAATTTGAGAGGTCGACTAAGTTCGTATGATATTTTAGGACTTGTTGGTATATTTGGTTGAGGTTGCTGGGCCTCGGGTGGATTTTGGATGGTTAACGGATCAAGTTTGGAACTTAAAGAATGGCTGAAGTGCACCAGTTTTGGTGCAATCACACATGTGCAAGTTTGACCGCAGAAGCGAGAGGATGAGCGCAGAAGCAGAAATGGCAGTCCAGGCAGGACTTGTAGGTGCGGAGAAGTTTTCGCATAAGTGGCTTCGCTTATGCAGTGGAGTTATGCGTAGGAGCGACTTGGTCGCATGTGCGACACATTAGGTCGCAGGCGCAGGCGCAAGTGCGACTTTTTACTCACAGAAATGGACCTAGGGGACTTAAGTCTTGTCCGCACCTGCGATAAAAATTTTGTAGGTGTGTGTCGCAGTTGCGAAATGGCTGGGCAAAAAAGGCCTAAGTTTGAGGGTTTGATTTCATTATTCATTTTTGGACCTTGTGAGCTCGGATTGAGGCGAGAATTTGAGGGATTTTCAGAGGAAACCTTTGGGTAAGGATTCTTGACTCATTTTCTTTTATATTCCACTAATCTATCATTAACTTCTTCATTTAATTAAGATTTTGGGATGAGAAATTTGGGTAAAATGTACATCCTTATCCTTACAGATATAAAATCATATAGCACGGTAACACCCTTCATGCACTTATCACATCCTCGCAAGATATATAGATGTACGTCAAATCAAATTTCACGTCAACACACTTCATGCATATAATCTTATTCTTACTAAGCATAAGCATAACGATGCCAAACAGGTGAAAGAAATGTGAATAACAACAACAACAATGTGGGAAAGACATAGGTGGTAATAACAAACAAGGCAGAGTGTATGGGCGATGGTAACAATCTAAGTGGGAGGCACAAAAGTAATGATAGCAATTAAGATAGGAGAGCATAAATTTTACTAACTAACATGGTTTAAGGCTCAAATGTAGATATAACAAACAAGAGGAAAAGCATGATATTTATAACCTAAACAAATAGAACGCGTGAATAACTTACATGGCAGAAGGCTTATACGAAAGTGAAATGAATGAGAAACGGCATAGATGTAAATAGAACAAAAAAGAAGGAAGGCATGATATTTACAGGTTAAACAGATTGAAGGCATGGATAACACAACAACAATTAAGGTAGAGGACAAAGACATAAAAATAATGACAAATTACGTAGAAAATATAGGTGTAACAGTAACAACTGAAGATAAAGGCATGAATGTATACTCAAGGAAAAAATAGCACAATATAATGCATGTCTCTCATCCTCGCCTGCACGAAAACAACCTTCATGCCATGAACACATGATAATACAAATGAAATGTCATGATATCACCTTTCATGCTTTACACTTTTTCTCTCACGATAATATATATGAGATGGAATGCTATCACCATTCGTGCTTTACACTCGTCTTCACCAAGCACATGCATATCAATAACAATAAGGATAGGAAGCATGAATAACACCAAGGAGAGTGATTAAGCAAATATTCTAAATGAATATCAATCACAATCTTCAAGCCAATAACATTTCAACAAACCTCAAGAACATTATTGTTCAAGTATCTTAAAAAATCTCACAAATGATCTTCAACTCTAGTATATAATCCAATATCCCTAGAATAACGGTCGTAGCAATGTATTTGCAATTAAGTATAATGATAATCGAATTTAACACAATAGTAACTTCACAAAACGTTCATCAATTTTAATCAATTTTTAATAAGCTAAGTCATAGTTCTAGCATTTAACTTCATATTCATATTAATCTAGAAGCGAAGTAAAGCATGAGGTAAGAAGGTCACATAATCATACAAGGCACAATTAATCGTATAATCCACCCTAAGCATGATGGAACATGCATATATGCTCGTCACCTCATACATACACCACCCCCACATGTATAAAACAATGTCAATTAGTAAAAAAATTTCCCCAACAAGGTTAGGCAAGACACTTACCTAAAAATCCAAATCGATATACTAGAAGCGTCATCCTGCTCATATCAACCTCCGAACGGCTCAAAACTAGCCAAGCGTCTCTCAAATTCATCAAATAATGCCATAGGAAGCAAACCCAAATGATAAAGGTTGAATCTTTAATAAAATACTCAAAGTCAACCAAAAAATCAAACTCGAACCCGCACCTCAGAACCCAATAAAATTTATAAAATCTGACAACCTATTCAATTTGAGTCCTACCATACTAATTTCACCCAATTGCAACTCCGATTTGATGTTCAAAACTATAATTTTACTTTAGAAAAGTTTAGACAAACCTACCGTCCCCCCAATTTTTCTTTTGAAATCATCAATCAAATACCAAAAAGAAAGATGGAGTCATGAAATATAACCAAAACCGAGTAGAAAATACTTACCCCAATCAATATGGTAAAATTCACCTTCAAAATTGCCCAAATCCGAGATCCATAACCCAAAGTATGATAAAATGACCAATCCTTTGAAATAGAGTACCTTATAAACACTGTCCAAGAGAACACTACGTGATCACTGATGTAGCCCAAACTCATACCACAAATAAATGTAGTGAGGCGGTCGAAGCAATAATAAAAGCCAACGCAAGTCGGGTCGAATCCACAAGGATTTAGAATGGGGATTAGGTATATATTTAGTGTAATTGTATGAGGTGCCTCAAATTACACTTCCACATTCTTGTTTGTTGTTTTTATTTCTACTCTAAGCTATTGATTGCAATTATAAATCTAGAAGACAATATTTTTGGTTTTGGTTATTTTTTAAATAAATAAAGATCTAGGGTCGTGACTTACACCTAGGTGGTTAGCTAACAGGTTGTAAACTCTAGGGCAAGTTTTATTGGTCGAGGTTGTAATATAGCAATCACACGCAATTACCCACTCTATACCTCTCGATAGTTTGAGTGATTTTGGCCAATTTGGCTTTCTCAAGTCCAAATGGATATTGCACAAAATAAGTGATATATGATCAAGTCGGGTCTTACTATCTCTAGATTTGACACTTTAATTGGGGCTATCAATTTCTTAAGTTCACCCTAATTTCTTGTAAGCCAAGTGTTCTTAGACTTAGTCTCTCTTTCTTGAGTAGAAACTAAGTCAAATAGGCATCAATCAATGTTTGCAACCATTAATTCTTGAATTCAAGCATGAACTTGGCTAAATATCACTAACCCAATCACAAACAAGCCCTAAATAAAATACACATTAAGTAACCACTTTGCAAGAAATTTAGCTACTCATGAAAATAAAGAAATTAAAGAAGAAATTAAGATATAATGCATAATAATTGATTAGGGAAAGAAAATCTAATATTGTAAAGCTAATCGATTACAATATTACTCAAAAAAGTAAAGAAACGGCTCAGGTGCTCTCCCCAAAACTCAACTTAACCTATAAATGACAAAAAGTTATAGTTTATACTAAGCTAAAAATATCTGATGAAAATGTCTCTACAGAGGTTGTGCGGCCGCATAATAATGTGTGTGGTTCGCACAAATAGACTTGGCTTGACAAGTTCCATCTCTGCGACTGCACAATTCTGGGTTGCGGCCGCACTCCTTCTTCTTGTGTGAATCACACATTTATGAGTGTGGCTGCACTATTGCTTCTGTGGCAGCACCGTTATAGTGGAGTCTGCACTCCTTGACTTTGGACTTGAACCAAGCTCTCTGATTCTTCTCTTCTGCGGACCGCATAATTGGGAGTGCGGCCGCACAATTAGGTAGGGTTCGCATATCTTCAGCTTGCCCAGAACCAACTATCTGAATCTCCTCCTTTGCATCACAATATTTGTATGGTCCACATACTCTGAAGAAAAACTGACATGGCTCTTTCCTTATTTTGCGGTTGCACACAGTATTGTGTGGTTCGCATTGTGAGCCTTTTTGCATTGTATTGGTCCTTGTCAACTTTTGACTCATTTATGAGTTGATTTTGATTTATTTGGCTCATATTGCAACTCTCCTGCAAGCAAGCTCATTTCATTAGTTTTCAGGAACACCTTTAAGCCTTTTTGAGCTAAAATGCAAGTAAAAGAGAGCAAATAAGCGGTCAAAATCCTACTTATTCACTCCTCCAAACTTAAGCTTTTGGTTGTCCTCAAGCAATTAAGGCAATTCTCACCTCCACTAGAAAAAGGAATATTTCAGCTGGCCTAAGGTGAATCAATCACACATCAGTTGGGACCAACAATTACACACAACACAAATGAATTATAAATAATGCAGTGATTTGACTTTTTGAGTACAATAGTTCTAATGTGACACTAGAGCATCAAGAGTTGACTTTATTCATCAAAGAAGCTCTCTCTTTGACGTAGGTCATTGTGGATCCAAAACTCCTCCTCCCCTACTCTCCATTAGCATATCTCACTTTAAAATGTGACACTCGAATCAAGAATTGTGAAAAGTCCGCTCATCTCTCTCAAAAGAATGTATCAAGTCTGGCTCTAAGTACCATAAGCTTACCCCTCATGTAAATCACCCCTAGCGTAAGCTCACTCATCTTGAAATCATGTAGGGCTTTTTCGAGATGTAATGAATGCTTGGATCAAGGTAAGACTTGATGGAATAGAATGGGTTCATCTTTCCTTAAGAACTCCATTTTCTCATTTCCGCTCATACTTAGTCGACTCTTTGAGTCGATTTCTTTTTCCTCAAAGGAACTAGAGAGACGTAACGTCCCTATTTCTTAGTCATGGCATTCATATTTCTCCTTTTCTATTTACTCCATGCCTTTCATCATTGTTTTCTTTGAATCCCTTCAACTTTCTACCTTATTCACTTTCTTTTTGGAGTTTTTCTTTTTGTTCTTTCTTTCTTCCGTTTCTTTACCTTCCCTTTTCTTCATTTCTTTCTCTTCTTTTTACATTTTATCACTTTCAAACTCCTCGCCTCTCCCCCAAACTTATGTTTTCTCCAATTGTTCCTCAAGAATAATAAGGAAAGATTGGGTGCCAAGAGAGGGTCATTACAAAACGGATAAAGGCTTGTAACATGGTTATTGAAAAAAAAAGATTAGGCTCAAAGGGATTGACTAGGGATATCACATTGGTAGTCTATATAAGATTTAAAACTTCAAATCGGATCAAGAAGAGCATGCATTCATTTCTCAAGCCAAGCCACACTTAGAATTTCGCCTAGGCAAGTTCTAGACTATAAGCACAGGTACTTGGACTTGCAATTCAATACCTCACCTCTCACACTATTGGATTGATAAAGAGAACAGAGTTGAGGGCCCATAACAACCCTAGTAAGATTGAGAATCACAAATGGCTAGACTGAACCATTTGATAACTGCTTAAGTCAACACAAGAGTCAAAAGATCACAACTAGAGCTTGAGACCCCTTTTATACACAAGAGTCAAAAAGTCACAACCAAAAGGTTGTAGGTAAATGTGTTGGTATCAAGTGAAGTATGCTTGAGACCCCTTTTATTCATTACTACTATATTTTCCAAAACATAAAAGAAAACGGACTCAATCCCTTAAGAAAGTTTTTACACCATCCATCATTGGGAAGAGCCACCGGTTCACACAAAATCCATCCTTGGAAAGAACCGTGACATTATGAAAACAAATGGCTTAATGTTCATTTAAATGAAAAAGAAGCTAACAAATCAAAAAGAAGCTACTAAAGCAAATAAGAAGTTATCCCACTAAGAAAAACAAACTAAAGAAGCTATGAAGTAAAGTACAGCAAGTAAGACAAATGAATATACAAACTACAAGGAAATGAATATATACATAAGGGAAACTGAATATACACATCAAACTAAAGGGAAAAATATATACGTACCAAAGGAAAAATAAAGATAAAAGAAAAATAATATAAGAGTTATTATAGGCCAAATGTCAATGTTAATCAATCAAAATAGACCACTCCCCAAATGAAAATAAGCATTGACCCCAATGCTTAAATAAAATAAGAATATAGAAAGGGTAGAGAGTTAAGAGAACTCCCTGTGTGGTCTCAGTCTGCATGGGATCCGCACCACCCTTGGTCTCCTCTAGTTGTATCTCATAATCACATGGCTGAGGGACAACAGGCTTGCTAATCATGTGCATCATATCCTCAGCGGTGTAGGGAGTCACAACCGGGTCCTCGGATTGGCCGGCTGCTGCCTCTGGTGCCTCGGGTACTACTGGTACTGCATGTGCTGTTGGGCCTACCGACTCCAAGAGCAGGTCCAATGGTAGATCTCCAGCAGATGTAATCTTGGAGGCCTCTTTTCTCAACTTGTCCACTGACTTGTTCGATGCTTGAGACTTCCACATTTTCTTGACCTTTTTGCCCAAATCCTCAATGGCTTTCCCGTGTGCCACCACTGTAGCCATGATAGTATTCTGGTTATCCAGAATCTTATTCAATGTTTCCTCCACTAACGGAGGTACATGTGGCTCTGTTGGGGTAGAAGACTGTGCTGTAACAGCACTGGATATGTTAGACAACTTTGAAGTAGCTGCCTGCATCCAGTTGTTGAGACTCGCTAATGTTTGGGAGACTCACATTGCAGTATATGATAAGTAGTTGAAGTTGGCACTGATAATAAACCCGGTGGTCTAGAAGATGAAGGTTGAATTGCTGCTATCTCGGTGAAAGGACCGGCTGTTGTGGAAGGCTCGGCAATTAAATCAGTAACAACTACCGTTGGCTCCTCAAACTAGCTTGCGGAGGTAGTTGCCTTACCCTTGAACTTCGGGTTGTCACTACGTTGTAGGAGGTACCATGAGAAAGTATTCTTAGCCTTAACTTCTGTTTCATATTGCCTCTTCTCCACTTTTTGATCCTTGAAGTATTCTATGAGGAAGTTCGGATACGGGTAGGATCTTTCATCTTTTTGGACAGCAAGAGTGATGTTTGTGGACATGATAGTACCCATGTTAATCGGGTACCCAGCCATAATTGAGGCCACCAAGACTGCACAGGAATTGGGAGGTTGTTCTCATTGAGGCACGGAACAATGCGGTTGCACACGAATATATGCCACCCTTTTGCTTCAAAGCTTAAGGTGGATCGGACTATGGAAACCCCTGCTATAAGACACGGAGGTGTTGATCCTCGAAAAGCCAAAATCTCAGCTAGCTACGGGCAAGATGCATCACCCATAGCCAGATTTTCTAAGTATTGCACTGCCTCCACTGCTTCAAATCCCACATATGAGTTTAAAGCACATGAGTCGAAATGGATTTTCAGGTTTCTCACTTTGGTCACCTTGGTACCCTTCTCAATGTGAGCCACATTGGAGAAAAATTCCTTAACCAAGTGCTCATTTGCATTGAGGATGCTTTGGGTGAACCATTTTCATCCGTTTCTCTCCTAGAACTGTCTGAGGACATTTGGGTTATGCTTGTCCAAATCCTTCATCCAGAATTGTCGCTCAAGAATGAGCGATCTCTGGGTCCAGCACTCTCTAAATCTGTTGAAGTTAGTCAAGCTTATGAATCTTTCTTCCCACATCTCCCTTCTCCTCGACCTTTCTAACCCCCCCCCCCATTGTAGTATCACCCCATCTATCGTCGTATGGGAAATTATCACCATTGTCTAAATTAATTGGAGCAGCCAGGGCATGTGAGGAAGAGGGCTTAGAATTTTGACTACCTCTTCCGAACCTTCAGAAGAACTGGCAGCGGAAGATGATTCATCTACCAAGTGGAATCTACTCGGGATTTTTTGTGATTGGGCTTCCGGTTGTGCTTGCACGAGATGGGAGATACTCACTGATCTCGGAGGGTTCAGGATCTCTGTTGGCGGTAGGTTTATTGTTTATGTCCCTTTGGATGGCAATTGGTAGGTTACTCTTGCCTCGACCTCGGCCTCGGGAGGGTTCTTCCCTCTCTTTCGATGTATCACCTATGCCCTTTGATCTAACCTTTTTCTGCAACATATAAGTAACAGGAATCAGTTAGACTTGAACTCCTAATGTATACAGAAGCATGCTTGAAAGTTGAATTACAGCAGTCTCAGAAAAGCCAGTGCAGACCGAATAAAAATGAGTGCGGCCACAAACTGCCAAGTGCGAACCACACAAAAGAGAGTGCGGATGCACAACCAAAAGTGTGGACCACATATTTTTGAGTGTGGTTCACATAATTCAAGCACACAGATGCCCTAACTTAGAGATTGCAAACCACACAAAACGTGTGCGGCCGTATAGTTTGAATATAATCGGCACTGGTTTACGGTTCATACAAGTTTTTCAAGAATTAGACATGGCCTTAACAATTAAGCGCGATTAACTACTTACCCAGGCCCCAATTAAAATTTAAGATACTACCCCCATGATTCTAAGCAAACATGATTAACAATTGACATTTTTAGGCATGAAGATAACCCTTGACAAAACAACAAAATTAAGAAAGATGAAAAAATCTAAAGATGAAATGAACATACCAGTAATGAAGGATACAAGTGAGAATCTACACAAATGAAATGATTGAAGTTTGAGAACTAATGGGATATGCATTGTGCTTGCTTAGCTTAAGAGTTCAGAGAGTGTAAAGTGTGAAAAGTTATGAGAAGCCCTATTTATAGGTTGACTCGTAGGGCCCACACTTACCTGAGTGCGGCCGCATAATTCTAAGTGCGGTCCGCACTCCTTACATATTCCTATGAAGAAGTTCTGCGGTCCGCACAAAAGTGAGTATGGCTACAGAATTTGTGCGAACTACATAATTTTGTGTGCGGCCGCGAATTTTTAAGGAACTTTGATAGGCCAAACTTCAGAGAGCATGATTTTTTTGATCTTCCAATTGTGCGACTGCATACAGAATTGTGCAGCTGCAAAGTGAATGTGTGGTCCGCACTTTTGTGACACCTAGCTAATTTTTCTTGCACAGTCCCTACAATGCACACCCATTCCTGCATACACTTCAAAACTAGTTAGCACAAAACAACGCCTATCTATTCTAAAGAAGAAAAACAAGAAAATGAAAATGACACTTGGGTTGCCTTCCAATAAGTATCCCATTTAACGTCGCGACACGACGCAGGTTACCAATCATTTGAAATGAAGAACCGCCACAATGTGGCGATCATTAACCTTGCCAAGATAATGTTTAGTTGGGTGAACATTAACTCTAAAAACCTCATCATTCTTATTTTCAAATATTGAGCATCAAAGGGAGTTACGTTCACCACTTCAAAAGGGCCACTCCATTTTGACTTCAACTTGCCCGGAAACATTCGTAACCGGGAATTAAATAATAACATAAGATCACCTTCTTTAAAATCCTTGTTTTGTATGTACTTGTCATGGAGGTACTTCATCTTCTTCTTGTATAATGACAAACTTGTGTAGGCATGATACCGAAATTCATCAAGATCATTCAATTGTGCCACCCTTAAGTTTGCGACAACATCGTCAACTTTTTCAAAGCCTACATGGCCTTATGGTCAAGTTCTATCGAAAGATGACACGCCTCCCCAAACACCAATTGATATGGAGACACCCAATCAGTATCTTGTAGGCCGTCCTATAAGCCCAAAGAGCATCATAAAGTTTTCTTGACCAATCCATCCGGTTGGCATTCACGGTCTTTGACAAAATACTCTTGATATCATGGTTGGAGGCTTCAACTTGCCCGCTTGCATGAGGATGGTAGGGGGTCGAGACTTTATGAGTGACACCATACTTGGTGAGTAAGGTATCAAACCCTATTGCAACAATTCCAACCCCCATCATTAATAATATCCCTTGGAGTACCAAACCTTGTAAAGATGTTCTTTTTAAAAATAACACCACCACACTTCAAGGTTCGTTATTGGGTAAAGCCACGGCTTCAACCCATTTTGACACATAGTCCACTGCTACCAAAATGTAAGTGTTCCCACAAGAGCTCACGAATGGTCCCATGAAAGCAATACCCCAAACATCAAAGATATCAATCTTCAAGATAGCGGTGAGGGAATCTTATTCTTCTTAGAAATCCAACCGGCTCTTTGACATTTATCACAACGCTTGACTAGATCACTAGCGTCCTTGCAGAGAGTAAGCCAATAGAATCCACAAATCAATACTTTTGTAGTTGTTCTAGCTCTACCATGGTGACCGCCATACGGTGAATAGAGGCAAGCATCAAGAATTCCCATTTGTTCTTCCTCCGGCACACATCGCTGGATCACACCATCAGTATATATTCGAAAAGATATGGCTCATCCCAATAATAGTCAAGGCAATCCCGTTGAAAAGTTGCTAGTGCATTAGACAAACCAAATGGAATCCGCGAGAATGCTAAAGTACCATAGGGTCAAGTGAAAGTGGTCTTCTTTTGGTCCTCATGAGAAATAAGGATTTGATTGTAGCTGGAGTATCCATCAAGGAAGTAATAAAAAACAAGTCCGGCCAACCTATCAAGCATTTGATCAATAAATGGAAGCGGGAAATGACCTTTTCAAGCGACTTTGTTGAGCTTCCTATAGTCCATACACACTCTCCACCCGGTGACGGTTCTTGTTGGGATCAATTCATTCTTGTCATTTGTTACCATAGTCATGCCCCCTTTCTTTTGGACATTGCACCGGAGAGGTCACCAAGCTATCGGAAATAGGGTAAACAACCCTGGCATACAACCACTTGATTATCTCCTTCTTCACCACCTCTTTTATTGTTTCATTAAGCCTATGTTTAACGGAGGGTTTGACACCCTCCTCCAAAATAATCTTCTGCTTGCAAAAGGTGGGGCTTATGCCTCGGATATTCGCCAATGTCCAAACGATTGCTCTTTTCCTCATTTGTAGCACCTCCAATATGGACTCTACCTGCATGTTAGTTAAACAAGAAGAAAGGAAAAGCGGTAAAAAGGATATTCGGTTGCCTCATAGATTTGTACACATGGAAGACCACCTTTTTATCACCTACCCAGAAAGTGAGCTCACCGACTTCCACTTCAACAAGAGCCTTCCCTATAGAAGGAAAGGTCTACCCAAAATGATATGTACATCATAGTCAACTTCACAATCAAGAATCACAAAGCCCGCCGGGGGGATGAACTTGTGAACACGAACCAACACATCATCAATAATACCCAAAGGCCTCTTCAGTGTTCGATCCACCATTTTCAACCTCGTAGATATAGGTCTTGGTAGCCCAATTCCCAAAGTTTTTAACACCTAATAGGGTATCAAGTTGATACTCTCCCCAAGATCACATAACGCTTTGGAAAATTAGGCATTCCCAATAGTGTAAGAGATTGTGAAAGTGCCTGGATCTTCCAACTTAGGAGCCACTGAGTGCACAATAGCACTCACTTGATGTGTTATCTTGATTGTATCACAATTCATCGATCTCTTCATGGTTACCGAATCCTTCATGAATTTTGCATATCCCGTCATTATTCCAATGCGTCAACCAACGACACATTAATTGACAAAACATTCATCATATCAATAAACTTTTTGAATTGGTTCTCACTTTTTGCTTTGCAAGCCTTTGAGGGTATGGAGGAGGATGCCTTGGCATTGGTGCCTTAGCCTTTGGCACTACCGATTATGGCATGGCAATCATGTGTTCCCTAGATGGGTTAACTTCTTCTAGCGTCTCCTCCACACTTTTATCAATATCAATTCTCACTTCTTCATTAGCTTGAACCACATTTCTTGGGATATCATCTTCTTGAACTACAACATTTTCATCCATAATTTTTCTTTGATTTGAGGTGTTTGCATCTCCACCTCTTCCACTTCTAGTAGGCATGGCCATAGCATGTCCCATATTATTCCCACCATTCGGGTTCACCAACGTATCACTAGGTAGTGCCCTTTTGGATGAGTGTTCAATGCTTGTGAGATTGGCCTAATTGAACCTCCAAATTGCGAATAGAAGTGTTGTAAAAGGCTAGTTAAGCATCAGAGTCAGCATTCTTCTTCTTACTTTGTTTAAACATATTTTCAGTTCTAGCCATCTCATTGTTAGAAGAGCTCGAACCTTGAGGAGGATAGAGAGGTGGATTTCTCGGTTGTTGGAACATCGGGGGGCTTTGAAAACCCAACCCCCGATTGTTGTTGTTGTTGTTCCACCCACCTTGATTATTGCCTCCCCAATTGATTTGATTGTTGCCACCCCAATTGCCTTGATAATTACCTTCCCAATTGCCTTGGTTACCTTGATTATTCCAATTGCTTTGATTATTGTTACCACCACTCTAATGGCCTTGGTGGCCTTGGTTGTTCCAATTTCCTTGAGATCGCCATTGTTGTTGATTTTTTCCTTAAGCATTATTTTTTTAGCCTTGATAATTGTTGACATATTGAACTTCTTCTTCTTGCTCATTGAATGGATCACCATGATTATAACCACTATTATCTTGAATGAATTGTTCCGGACGGCCTTGCATTTGTCGACCTTATTGTCGTCTCTTGTTCATCATCATATTTACACCTTCCATTGCATTCACTTGTTTTGGCCTTTGAACTTATTGAAGCTGAGGTTTGACCAATTGGTTAATTTTAGTTGTCAATTTGGCAATAGCTTGCCCATGATCATGTAGTTCCTTCTGTAGGTGAATGACAATAGGTCACCTTGAAGAACATTGGCTCTACTTTTCCACGACGATGAGGTATTCTCCATCTCATCAAGAATTTTACAAGCTTTGGCATAAGGCGTGCTCATAAAGTTCCCATTGGCGAGTTGATTTACCACACATTGATTTGTTGTGTTGATCCCCCTGTAGAAGATTTGTTGGATCATGGCCTTGGTCATATAATTATTCAGACACTCTTTATGTCTGGTACGATATCTTTTCCAAATCTCGTGCAATGGCTCATTGGGTTCTTGCTTGAATACAAGAATCCTATCCCGAAGTGTCGCTATATGTCTTAGAGAGAAGAATTTGGAAATTAATTTCTCCACCAACTCATCCGATGTATGGATGGAATGATTGGGAAATCTCTCTAACCAGTCCAATGCCTTTCCCCGTAGAGAAAAGGAAAATAGCCTCAACCGCAACGCATCCTCGGAGACATTTGTTTGTTTGCTCCCCCAACAAGTATTGACGAACCCCTTGAGATGCTTGTAGGCATTTTGACTCGGAGCCCCGGTTAAGAATCCTCGTTGCTCAAGTAGTGTAAGCATCACATTAGTGATTTGAAAGTTGCCTGCCCTAATGCGGGGTGGGACTATAGCACTTGCCTAACCCTCGTTCGATAATTATTAGTGAGGTGCTGCTCTTAGTGGAGGTGGAGGAGGGATGGGAACATTATCTTAAGGCGACGACCTCGTCTATTTGCTTGAGGTTCAAGAGGAACCTCATCCATTTGTTCATCATTCACGTCCTCCCCCATTGGTAAATTCCCAATGGGCTCACTGTTGAGAGCCATTTTCGTACCTAAAATCAATTCAGAACAAAGTTAGTGGCTCGGAAGGAAAAGAAGACAAAGCACACAAAAAATTAGAAATATAGCTAAACTCGTTTAACTCCCCGGCAACAGCGCCAAAAATTGATGTCGCCCAAACTCACACCACAAATATAGGTAGTGAGGCGGTCGAAGAAATAATAAAATCAAACGCAAGTCTGGGTCCAATCTACAAGGAGTTAGAATTGGGATTAGGTATATATTTAGTGTAAGTGTATGAGGTGCCTCATATTACACTTCCACATTCTTGTTTGTTGTTTCTATTTCTACTCTAAGCTATTGATTGCAATTATAAATTTAGAAGACAATATTTTTAGTTTTCGTTGTTTTTTAAATGAATAAAAATCTAGGTTCGTTACTTCCATATAAGTGGTTACCTAATGTGTTGTAAACTCTAGGGTAAGTTTGATTGGTCGAGGTTGTAATATAGCAATCACACACAATTACCCATTCTATATCTCTCGCTAGTTTGAGTGATTTTGCCTAATTTGGCTTTCTCAATTCCAAATGGGTTTTGCACAAAACAAGTGATATTTGCTCAAGTCGGTCATACTTTCTCTAGATTTGACATTTTAACAAGTCTCTTTCTCAAGTAAAGACTAAGTCAAATAGGCATAAATCAATGTTTGCAAGCAATAACTCTTGAATTCAAGCATGAACTTGACTAAATATCACTAACCCAGCCACAAAAAAGTCCTAAATAAAATACCCATTAAGTACCCACACTAGGGTTGTGCCACAACCCTAATTAAAAATTTAGCTACTCATGAAAAATGAAACAACTAAAGAAGAAATTAAGATAGAATGCATAATAACTGATTAGGAAAAAAAAATCTAATATTTTGAAGCTAATCGAGTACAATATTACTCAAAACAGTAAAGAAAATGGCTCAGGTGCTCTCCCCAAAACTCAACTTAACCTAAAAATAACAAAAAGTTCTATTTATACTAAGCTAAAAATATCTGACAAAAATGCCCCTGCGGAGGTTGTGCTGTCCGCACAAATAGATTTGGCTTGACAAGTTCCATCTCTGCGGCAGCAATATTTTGGGTTGCGCCGAACTCCTTGTTCTTGTGTGGACCGCACATTTATGAGTGTGGTCGCACTCTTACTTCTGCGTCCGCATAATTATAGTGCGATCCACACTTCTTGACTTTGGACTTCAACCCTACTCTGTGATTCTTTTCTTATGTGGATTGTATAATTGTGAGTGCGGCCGCACAATTATGCTGCGATCTACATATCTTTATTTGGCCTAAAACCAACTCTCTTAATATCTTCCTATGTGGCCGCACAATATTTGTGCGGTCCACATACTCTGAAGAAAAATTGACATTGTTTTTCCTTGTTTTGTGGCCGCACACAATATTGTGCGGTCCGTACAGTGGACTTTTTTGCCTTGTTTTGGTTCTTGTCTACTTTTGACTCCTTTATGAGTTAATTTTGATTTCTTTGGATCATATTGCAACACTACTACAAGCAAGCACATTTCATTAGTTTTCGGGAATACCTTTAAGCCTTTTTGAGCTAAAACACAAGTAAAAGAGAGCTCGCTATAACGAAACATAAACTCTATTTCCTTCAAATTACTCTTCGCGTTCGCGACACATTCCATACAAACGCGACTCACAGCTGACACATAAATTCGCGAACATGACTCCCTCTACGTGAACTCAATGAAGAAGGCCTCCAGCACCAGCTCCCAACTCACACTACACGATCATGATTAGACATATGCGAACGCGAAGAAGACTTGCCCAAACTCTACCCGTATGCGATCGACCTGTCACGAACGCAATGAAGAAAATCGCTCAGTGCCATGAATCACTATGCGATCGCGATCGCGACCACTTCTTCATGATCGCGAAGAACAACAGGGACATTAGAAAATAGCAGAAACCAGGAATACCAACCTAGCCCAAAATGGTCCGAGACTAACCTGAGCCCCTCGGGACCCCGTCCGAATATACCAACAAATTTCAAAACACAACACGAACCTACTCGAGGCCTCAAATCACACATAATAACACGAATCGCACTTCAAATCAAACTTAATAAACTTTTGAACTTTCAACTTCTAAAACTCGTGGCGAACCATATCAAATCAACCCGGAATAACCTCAAATTTTGCACACAAGTTCCAAATGACATAACAAAGCTATTCCAATTCTCGAAAAGACAGACTGAACCCGATATCATCAAAGTCAACTCCCAATCAAACCTATGACGTTTTCAAACCTTCAAATTGCCAACTTTCGCCAATTAACGCCAAAACCTTTAACAAAAATCCAAATGCAAATCTGTGCATATATCCAAGTACAAAATCACCATCCAGACTTAACAGAACCATCAAAACTTTGATCCGAGGTCAAATACTCAAAAGTCGAACTTAGTCAACTCTTCCAACTTAAAGCTTCTTAGTTGAGAATCATTCTTCCGAATCAATCATGAATCACCTAAAAATCAAAACTGACAATTCACAGAAGTCATAATACATCATATGAAGCTACTCAAAACCTCAAACTGCTGAACAAAATGCAAATTCTCAAAATGACCTGTTGTGTCGTTACGTTCTCCCCTACTTAAACAAGTATCCGTCCTCAAACGTGCCAAAAGTCGTTCTAAAGTCATCAAATCACAATGTAACCTTATCATGCACATGTCCGAGGTTAATCTCACGTCACCCCAATCTATATATGCCCGCCAACTTAGCATAACCGAAGATTCTTCCTTCAACCTAGTCCATAATCCTTGGAATCCAATTTCCAACATCTGAAATTCATTATAAGGCCAGTTCTCATATTCATACACTTTATAAGTCTAAATAAATTGTACCAAGCCATAACCATAACTCAAGATGTAATTACACGATATACGATGTAACTCTGATACTCACAACAATGATTTCTGACCATAATAGCCGCCAAAAAACAAATCAGAGACCGGTATTAAACCTCATATCAAATAAAACCTCGTTTAAAACCTTTGTGCACTGTCGGTGATGAAAGAATCACGTAGAATTTCATAACCACTCATCAGATCATCAAGTCAAGAAGCTCACTCGTCTAATAAAGATCATTGCCCAAATTCGAAGCAGAAATATGACATCATTCTCCCAAATATTCCTCATCCCAATATGATAGTGCAAATCTCAGGTCTAGAAACCTTATCTCCGTCAATACAAGCAGCCCAACTGACAAGTCGCACCTGAAGCCATATGGAGCCCTACATAATGTGGTCCATACACCAAACAAGTAATAATCCAAACATGACAGATAATAGTAAGAAAGTTAAACAAGAAAGCTACTAAGCATGTTAAGCAGGCGGGGTAATATTAGCATCATCACATGAACTATTTTCCACAAAATAGAAGCAAAACACACGAAATAAGCATAAGGGATTACATTCCATCAATGTATTATTGCGGCGCGCAACCCGATCCAATCATATCAATCCACATATGGGTACCCATAAGCCATAATGCTCGGGTTCACTAATCACATGTGCATCAATATCAAGCACGATAGAGTGCACAAATATAGTTGCGGGAAGATGATTAGGCATAAAACAATACTGAGAAGACGAACACAACTATGGTGCAATAATCAAATCAACATCACGAGGGTCATCTCGCCCATAACACCATAAGGCCAAAATGGAATTACAATATGCGTCCGAGTAATCTTGTAAATGGATAATATGGTTCTTATCCATATTTGACCCGTTTTTAAAAGGTTTATTATCCAACTCATTTTTTAGTGGATAATATGGGTGGTAAATTTTATTTTTTTTTGAATCATTTTGTCACCCCCAACAGAGAGTATCTTCTAAAGTTGAGTCACGTGTTTCTTGACAGAAATTGTGAGCTCCAAACTCTAACCCGCTTGAATCTTCTTCCCTTGTCGTTCATTTGAATTGAAAACATTAGATCAAATAATCAAAAGCTCTCCTTTAGATATCTTTTGTATATTTTTGCTGTTCTTCAACTCTTTTTTCTAATGTCTAAGTTCATAACTTGTCTGTACATCGCAAAACACAAAAGTGAGTTTTCTAGTACTAATGCCGCTGAAATTAATTACTCACACAGTGACAAATGACCACATCGAAATATAACCAAATTAATTTCTTGTCATGCACTCATCACCCACCAAACCTCAATACCATCAGAGGCGGACCTGTGCTATAGTGAGAGGTCATCGCACTCCACAAGCTTCGGTAGAAATCTTTTATATATACATATATATATACGTACTTTGAAAATGATTAATTTAAAGCAATTATCACCCTGAACACTAAAATTATTAGGGAGCCATGGTTAAGCAGAATATTATGCTCATGTCCCGTAAAAATCTTGGGTCCACCTCTGAATACCATTCTTAGAGAAGGACCAACCTATGAAATGGGCGAAAAGGTTAAGGCTAAGGAAAAATTTGTTCTCAACCTCAAACGTCCATTTCCTAGTTTCTTCTCCTCTATGGATGGCAATGGACGGATAGGGTAGGACCGCACACATATATTTTATTGAAAATTTAAATGGGCAGGTCAGGTGGTCAATTTTGAAAGGAAAAATAAAAAGGCCCAAGCCTGCAAAAAATAACAAGGTCCCACAAAAGGACTTTTACAGATAAAAATCAGTAACCGTCTCAAAATTTAATTAAAATTAAGCCACTATTTAATAATAAGTAAACACATTATTGCTTCTCCACAAGAGCGTGTATTTATCTCTTTTTCCTTCTCTTCTCCCTCTCCTCCTCGAAATCAAAGAATACTCCGTTTAATGAGGTTGGGCATATTTTAGTGTATATTAATTAAATTGAAAGTCAAACAATCCAATTTTAAAAACAAATGCAGGTACATGTTCTGGTACTAGATAGAAAAAATATTTTATATAAAATTATTTTGTAACAGCATGATCATTGTAAAATTACTTCTCTATAATAGCCATGTAAAATCTCTTGTGGAAAAGAATATAAAACTAAAAATTCATTTGTAATGGACTATATAATGGTTCTTTCAAATACTAGTATATTTTAAAAAGTCAATTTGTTGGTACATAACCCCTTGTATTCAGTGGGGCAGCTATACAATTATTTAGTATGTTTTCTTCTTTTTAAAATAGATTCCTATCCCAAACTCTTCCAAATGTCTTTTTAGGTATTCCTTAATCATTTTGTCTAAGAAGAGAAGTTTCTCTAATTTTACGAATTTTTCTAGAATATTTCTTATCTAAAATAAAAATAAAAATTATAGCAGCCACAATTGACAATGTTCTTTGTCATGCTTCCATTGCTTAATAAGAACCTCATCTCCAATAATTAGTCGATTAAAATATTAATATTTCTCACCTAGTTTTGTGTTCTTTAAGTCAGGTCAAACATTTATCTGTCATATTATTTTGACTAGAAAAATCCCATTTTCTTGCTAAAGCAAAAGGCCTATAAAAGAGAAGATATATGCAACTTACTTTGCAGAACCTATGAAGCCAAAATGCAGTTCTTCAACTTGGTTTCCATTTTTCTTTTTGTGTCTTCTCTCTTTTTATTTAGGAAATGGAAGAAATCAAATAGCCAAACCAAAAGATTGCCTCCTGGTCCATGGAAATTACCTTTAATTGGAAGCATGTTTCATATGCTAGGTGGACATCCACACCATGTCCTAACAAATTTAGCCAAAAAATATGGACCTCTTATGCACCTTCAACTGGGGGAAATGCATGTAGTTGTAGTTACTTCTCCTGAGATGGCAAAAGAAGTACTAAAAACTCATGACCTTGCTTTTGCATCTAGGCCTAAATTTTTGGCCACTGAGATTGTCTTTTACAACTGTTCTGATATCGCCTTTTGCCCATATGGCGATTACTGGAGACAAATGCGTAAGATTTGTATGATTGAATTGCTTACTGCCAAAAATGTCAGATCATTTAGCTCGATTAGACAAGATGAAGTTCATCGTATGATTGAATTTTTTCGATCATCTACTGATCAGCAAGTTAATGTAACAAAGAGGATTTGTCAATTCACAAGCTCTATGACATGTAGATCAGCATTTGGGAAAATAATTAAGGAGCAAGACGAATTTATACTACTAGTCAAGAGAAATACAGCCTTAGTGGAAGGGTTTGATGTAGCTGATATATTCCCATCACTGAAATTTCTTCATGTGCTAAGTGGAAAGAAGGCTCGAGTTATGGATGTCCACCACAAGATAGATGCCATTCTTGAAAATATAATCAATGAGCGCAAGGAAATTGCAACTGGTGAATTAGGAGGTAAAGGTTTAATTGATGTACTACTAAGACTTATGAAAGAGGGAGGCCTTCAATTTCCAATCACCAACGACAACATTAAAGCCATTATTTTTGTAAGTACTATATACTGCTCAATTCTACCCTAATTATTATTAATTAATGTTACTATCAACCAGTGTGTTCCATTTCATGTGACGTGCTTTCCTCTTTAGTTTATTTCAAAAATAGGGTATTTGTTCTAGAAATAATTTAATTTTTAAACTTCTCAATTTATTTAAGTCACAAAAATGTCATTGCATGTTTAAAATCACGAGTTCTCATTATTTTCTCTTTCTTTGTTACATTCCATCCCCAGTCAACTACTCTCATATTAAGTGTTACTATTTAAGTATAAACTTATGTTCTCAAATTGCATAATTAATTTCTACAATTATTTTTTTGTACTAAGATAGTCAGTTATAAGCTAGTTTCAAATAGGAATACTAATCTTACATTCACGATGAAATCTATAGATTTGAAAAGTACAATGAAAAGAGTATATCAACCACCACAAGGTAGCAGTTCTACGATAACGAAATAATATCATGATACAAAAAAAATTGGCTTTCAAAACTTAAAAGTTCCTTCGAATGAAAAAAGAAGAAAAATGTAGTAGAACAAATCTAGTATAAGTTATTTGAACATTTTAATAAAAGTTGGTCAAAGAGTTTGTACAAAATAAACAACATGAAATAGATAATTTAATACTGTTACTTGCTCATAAATGAAGGATATGTTTGCTGCGGGAACAGAAACTTCATCGGTAACAATTGATTGGGCCATGGTGGAAATGATGAAGAATCCAAATGTATTGGCCAAAGCTCAAACAGAAGTAAGAAAAGCCTTTGGAGGGAAAGAAACATTTGATGAAAATGATGTCGAGGAGTTGAAATACCTAAAGTTGGTCATCAAAGAAACCTTTAGACTACATCCACCATTTCCTCTTTTGCTCCCAAGAGAATGTAGGGAAGAAACAGACATAAACGGGTACACTATTCCTTTGAAAGCAAAAGTCATGGTTAATGTTTGGGCTATTGGAAGAGATCCAAAATATTGGGATGATGCAGAAATCTTTAAACCTGAAAGATTTGAGCATAACTCTATGGATTTTGTTGGTAATAATTTTGAATATCTTCCCTTTGGTAGTGGAAGAAGGAGTTGCCCTGGGATATCATTTGGTTTAGCTAACGTTTATTTTCCACTGGCTCAGTTGTTGTATCATTTTGATTGGAAACTTCCAACCGAAATCAATCCATGTGAACTAGACCTGACTGAATCCGCTGGAGCATCTTGTGCTAGAAAGAGCAACCTGTACTTGTTCGCTACTCCTTATCAACCTTGTCAAGATTGATGTCAAGGGCATCAAAACCTTTTTAAAATAAGAACCTTGCTTTTGACTTACTTTGGAAATCCCACCACTGTACTTTCTTCTTCTTGTGTTTTACGGCTTACCTATTTATGATCTAGGACATCTCAACAAAACTCGTGGCCAAAAGAAATTTTTTAATAAGGGGCCTTTTTTTTCTTCTTTTGTCTATAGTGTAATTATTCTATAAAATATAGTATTGATATTTGCATTGGTTTCTTTTCTTTGTTCTTTATGTCATTGGTAAGAAAACTCACGTTAATAAGATGTTAGAAGGTATTTACAATGCGTACCTTAGATCTTAATATAAAAGGCGATATTTACAAATATGAAGATTTGAGTATCTTAATTCACATTTCTAAAATATTTCTATCGTTAAAAAATAGAAAATATTTTTTTTTTACTTTTATAAGGATTTCTTTTCTATAAGTTTCAATATTGTCTAAGGGAAAATAAGATAAAAAAATCCACAAATAAAAATATTTTTGGGGTTAGGGGCGTAAAGCAAAGGGCTTTACTAGCCTCCCCTGTTTATGATATGTCTTTCGTCATATGGGAATATCATGATAGTTTCCGACACAAGCTGTTAAATTTTCTGTTAGTTTTTTTTATTTTTTTGACAAGGTAAAGGTTAAATTTTCTGTTGTTTTTACATTGTGGAATATAGTGAGGTGAGGCCCGTGGGGTGGGGACAAATATACTTGCATCCGCTGTATTATGGTGAGGGGATAAATTGATGGTGTCATTATATTATGTTTTTGTGTACCATACAACTTTATAAGAACATAATTTTGTAATACAGGTGACAAAATTGTTAAAAGAAAACAATTATCCACTCATATTATCCATCAAAAAATGGGTTGGATAATGAACCATTTAAAAATGGGTCGAAATATGGATAAAGAACCATATTATCTACTTAGGAAATGGTTAACCAAATGGATAACCAATGTGTTTAACTTTTACATTTGTAAAGCCTCAAATTGAAGTTCTTCAGGTTTGGAAGACTAGGATCTCTCATAAGTGATCATATTTAGAAAGCCATGGATAATATGGATATCCGTATTATCCGCCCGTTTTTATACATCTCAAATACGGGTCGGGCCGGATAATTTATCCGTTTTTTTAAATTATCCGTTTTGACCCGCTCATATCCGACCCGACCCAACTCGCCCGTTTGCCACCCTTAGTAATACCCCATGCTTTAAACTAAGTCCTAAATATTAGTTTAAACTTTTAAATAACCGTAAAGGATGATTTGGAAGTTACATGGTTAACGTAGATTAGGTTATGCTGTTGTTGAATTGATTCCTGAATAGCGAATTAGTAATGTTATTTGTTTGGTAGTTTGATAGGCAAATAGAACGTTGTTCTGATTATTTTTCTTATTTTATCGTTTTGAGTATTAGCGGTAATGTGATGGTAATCCGTGGACCACTCGCTGAACAAGCAAATTTGGAAGAAAAAAGAAGGGGTATTTTCTTTGTCGCATGCGTGGTGAGCAGAGGTGGAGCCAAGATTTTAACTTTATGAGTTCTGAATTTTAAACCAATGACTTCAAGTGCTAATAATTGAGTTGAAAATTTATTATTTGTATATATTTAATGAATTCCTTAACATAAATACACTATTTGAGCAAAAGTTATTGGTTCAGCCGAACCCTTATCGAGACATCTCGCTTTGCTCCCGGTGGTTAGTTATGTCGAACTAAGGCCTCATTTGTTTGCACTTAATGGAGGTTTGAATCTTAATCATCCAGATCTCAGACATTAAGTGCGTTTATTTTTAAAGCCTGGATCTTAATTATTTAGATCTTAATCATTAAATGTGTTTTTTTTTTACTTCACAACCACTTAATGGGTCTGAATAGGTCTGTATGATTAAGATTTATAACAGAAACTTAATTTCATTAAGATGCTATCATATATTCATTATTAACTGCCGTCACCGCCTACCATTATCAACTGCCACCATGCCACCACCACCACCACCCCCCTCCACCACCACCACGTCACCATCATCATGAATCATAGCCGCCACCATCATCAACCATCACCACCATCCTCACCACTCCGACCACCGTCATTCTCACCCACAATCAACACTCATCCACCTTAACTACCATGACTGACCATCCCATCACCATCAGCAACCACAGCCGGTATTCTCCATCTTATAACCTACCACCACCCACCCACCACCTTGCTCAGTCACAACTATTATCACCACCCGCCATTAGGGGTGTACATGGACCAAGTTGATTCGGTTTTTTTTAAAACCAAACCAAACCAACTATATCTGTTTGGATTGGTTCGGTTTAGTCGGGTTTTTCGGGTTTTCAGGTTTTTTGTTACTTACATATTATTTCAATCTTACTTTGTTAAATATTTGATACGTATACATCTATTTAGTAAAACTATAAAAAGTTGACAAAGATATTATCAATTAAAATATTCTTATGCGAGAATTCCATTAGTTAACACATAATAATTATTTTTTTAGTTGTCTGACAATAATTTTTCGTTGATATACATTTTCAGGTTATCCGAATTTAGTAATTAAATATAAAAATCAATATGATACATAAATATTAATAATCACTTCACATTCGAAAAAGATATAAGAATTTAATACATCTTAACATATGATATGAATATGTAAGAACAAAGAGATAGAGTATGTTTGTAACACTTGATAAGAAACTAATCATACAACCCATTATTTAAGGTCAATAAATATGGACCACTTCATATTCTATTAAAATTTATATCTCGCAAGAGAATCTCAAATATTTCTAGACATTTTTTAAAGAAAATTTTATATAAAATCTTAAATAATATATATAAAAATTATATATTTATATGTCTGGTTGGTTCGGGTTTTTTTATTCAATACCAAACCAAATCAAACCAAACCGAGTCGGGTTTTTTAATCGGTCTGGTTTGACTTTTCGGTTTGGTGCGGTTTTTCGGTTCGGTTTGTACACCCCTACCCGCCATTATTAACTATCACCACCTACCCACCACCATCCTCAATCATAATTACCACCACTACCAATCGCTACTAGCTACTAGCATGAACCACCATCATCAACCAAAATTACCACCTACCACCACCTCTAGTCGACATTCACCCGTTAGCCATCACCACCAATAACTATAATATTTTTAAAAACTATATATTTTATTGATAGAATATTAGATTAGTTAGTATTTCATTTGAATTTTATGTTTATTAATTTTCAAATAAAAATAAATTTTATACATTCAGATGTTAAAAATCAGACATGTTTAATTATTTCTATTCAGATCTCTAAATCTTAAAAAATAACAAATGAGGCTTTAACCAGTTTCCCCTAAAGAGTGGTTACCCCAAGCTTATTAACCTCTACCGTTATTAACATGAAAGTGGGGGAATCAGTTTCTTCCTTCTTTAGACAGTGAACTTCCTTTCTGATTAACAAACACTCCCATAAATAGACAAAAGATATATAGTTCATGAATAGAACTCTATTATCAAGAGAAACTGAAGTTAGCTTGGAGTAATTCTTCGTCACAAGTTCTGCAAAAACTTTGTTGTTAATTGGTACATAATATATGTTTAAATTGGAGCTGTGGGACACAGAAGCATGCATATGTAGGGATGGCAAATGGGGCGGTGCGGGTGCGGGATGATGCGGGTTTAAAGCTATGCGGGGCAAGGCATGCAACAAACCTTAAATAGCGAAACATCTATTTAAATGTTTGATACTTCATAAAAACAAAGTAAACCATTTATAGCCTCTTCTTTTTTTTAAGTACACCTTTTAATTAGAATGTTAATTAAGTTAGAAATTTTGAAGAAAAGAAAAAGTTAGACATTTAAGGGAATATAAAATGTAGTTTAGACAAATATTTTTATGATTAAATAAATTTATCTTTAATTATCTAATGAACGCTCGAAAATTGTTTCCAAATTCCAATACCATTAGCATAACATTCATGTTTTTGTGAATTTCCATCATTCCAATTGAACAATTCAAATACATGAGCTGATGAGCATAAGCTTTTCATTTTTTGGTTGATGAAAACTATAATCCAGCAACAAAATTAATTAAAACAAACTAGCAAAATGAAAAAAAAAAAAACTTTTGCGGGACGGGACGGGTTGAAGTCTTCACGGGCTTATGCAGGTTTGCCCCGCAACCGCACCGCACCGCACCGTTTGCCATTCCTATGCATATGCAGATTGATTTTAAGTACAGCAGATTGAGATGATCCTGGTACTTCAATTTTGACTACACTAAGCATCAGACCATCCCATCCTAGATTCCCAGTTGGATTAGATAGTGTTAAACGTACTGGGTGTCTGTGAACAATGTCTCACATGAAAAGTAGAAAAAGAAAAACAAGATCTAGTTATAAGTTGTTGGATACCCTTAATGGTGTGATGCCTTTGGGGAAAATGGTTTGGGCTTAACCTAAAGCGGACAATATAACATCACGTTAAGAGTATCTTTGGACTATGGATATGATGCCGGAAATAGACCGATTTTATATCACCCTTCAATTCGAATTAGCAAAAGCAATGTCTCCTTGCATTAACCACAATTTGAAGTTTTGACAATATAACATCATGGTAAAAGTATCTTTGGGTTAGTCTAGCCTAAGAACAATTTGAAGTTCGTGGTACTTCTATTTTGTATACGCTAAGCATCAGAGCATCCATCTTCACTGTTAGATTCAGATAGTTTTTAAAGAAGGAAATTCTCGTATGGCTTGAGACGGTATATGCTTAGGAATTGTTGGTCTTACTCAACTTTGGCAATCCAGGTTCAGGATTGCAAAGAAGTACGAGTAATAATTTATTGAAGGTAACTGTGGAACAGTTTTTGTTTCGGTTGAATATGAGGTAAGACAATGTTAATGTCTCTTTTCTCTTTATAATTTTTCTTTATTCTGTCTTTTCTATCTTTGTGTATTTTGATTGGTATTATATATCAATATTTGGATACTTTTTTTTTTTTTTGGGTAGTTATTAAGAGATTAGAGCAGGAAGCTGCGTTGCAGTTCATGGGCAAAAACGAAAGGCTTGTAGTTCAAGAATGGATCAACTCATCAGAAGCACCATAGAAAAATCCTGATTTCGAGATTGTCAATTACTATTTGATTGGATTTAAATAATTCATGTGTCTCCCTTTATCAGAAGAACCCATAACCATAGTTCAGAGACAACTTTTTGGGGGTTAATATCCACTGTTTGGTTTGCGCTTAGAAGGGAGGATTGCTAGTTGGACCAAATCATCCCATATTCTGGGAACTTTCAGTTTTCTGTTAAAGCTAAAGGCTTTGATAAAGTAGGCGCCTGGCGCATACTCTTCTTACTTTGGAGATGCATCCCTAGTCCGTAGAAGATCATCAATTCTACACCCCTCAAATTGATTGTCCCAAATTGAGCAAGATTGGAGACTGTCTTAGAACCTATCATTTAACATAGATATGTAATGTCAATTTTTGTTTAGAGACTAACTAGTCTGACATGTTGAAGCTTCAAAGCACCATAAAAAAGTACAAACCATTTCGAAGTTTACAATGTTGGGCTCGTGCTGTGCACAGGTCATCTCACATGAACTGCTGCCAGTCCTTGCTCTCCCATTTTCCTTCAATAATCATTTCCACCTCTCCTCCTTGATCACCATTTCCACCCCTCTCCCCTTGTTTTCCTTTTTTGTTCAGACTTGCATCCCACCCACCCCCCCCCCACCCCCGATGTGAAGCTGTGTCATTGGACTTGTTTGGAATTTTACAAAATATGTATATATATGAATAATATGCAAACAAAAGAAATAATGCATATAGGAATGAAAAGGCTCCAACTGAATTTAAACACTTCCTAGTCCGCTAGTTAGGTGAGTGATTTCACATTTAAGGTCGAGGGTTTGAACCTCCATGTCTACTTTTTTTTAGTCTCACTCGTTAAAAAGATAAAGGTTCTGAAGATATGCATCTTATGAGCTTGTTAGCTTGCTGCTGCTCTCTTCTACTCAATTTCTCATCTCTCTCTCTCATCAATTATCTAAACTCTAGCGAATCACCACCCCCCAATAAAATAGGTAAGTTATCCTGCTATTATAAAATGGCTGTTATACATATATTTTAACAAAAAAAGGAATCGTCAAGGAGAGTTATAATACAACAACAACAACCCAGTATAATCCCAATTAGTGGGGTCTAGGGAGGGTAGTGTGTACGCAGACCTTACCCCTACCCGGGGTAGAGAGGCTGTTTCCAAATAGACCCCCCGCATCCTTCCCTCAAAGAACTTCCCACCTTGTTCTTGGGGAGACTCGAACTCACGAACTCTCGGTTGGAAGTGGGGGTTGCTTACCATCAGAGCAACCCCTCTTGTCAAGGAGAGTTATAATAGTGTAAATGAATTGTGTTTTATTAATATGAGCTTAATTGTGTTTCAATTAGTTGATGTGTTCACCTTTTTCAAATATCAGTACCACTTACAAAAATACTGTGTATACATTGATTGAAGAACGCCTCAAATTTCATTCACACATTTTAACTACCAGGTCGTGAGCATACAAGTTGCGTCGCAGTCAGGTATGCAGATGTTCCCAAGAAACTCAGCAACAACAACGCATGCATTCTCTCGGCAACAATCGTCACCGCCAAGGAAATCAAATTTCACAGAAATCATCAACAATTCAGACCCACATTTCCCAATGATAAATCATGCTCAGAAATTGTACAACTTCCACAATTGATTACTTCACACGATTGAAAAAGATCAATTTTTCACCATAATTAAACCAATTCATTACAATACAAACAGGGAAAATACATACCCGGATTGAGCAACTAAAATTGTAGTAGAAGTGGAAGGAGAGTTCGGCCCTTAGGTTTGCAATGCATCTTTGAGCCCTAATTTTAGCTTTTACCTCCTGCTCTTGAATTAGTGTGTGTGTGTGGATGTGTTTGAAATGTGTACTTGATGAAGGAAATGGAGGGAGTGGGGCAGGGTCGCGTTAGTTAGAAAGAAGCAAGACACCAACTGAACAACTCAGTTTCACTTGGTGGAATAAGAGGTGTCATTATCTGTTGATCTTTGTTATTAAAAGTTGACTTTGTTTTTTCTTTCGGCTTGTTTGGATGGTTGTTTGTTATGCCAAAATAATATTATTTTGATTGTTTTATTAAAAGACGAGGTGACTTTCTGGCCACTTAAACTTGTCGAGTTTTTTAAAGCCAATACATAAACTTTTTATTTTCCCATTTGAACACTCGAACTCATTTTTTCCGTAACTAATAAATATATTTGACAAGAGACCATGTGCGCATGTATTACAAATACATATACGTCCTCATTCAGTCAGCAAATGATCAATGGATGTCTTACACGTCAAGGGTGCGAAAACCCTAACCCTAGTCCCCTTTTTCATTCCATAGACCGACCCCCCCCCCTCCCCCGCATTTTAGCCTCTCTCTAACGAAACCCTCCTCTGTTCATTCCAGAATTTTGATGATCGAAGAAGGTGAAAAGAATCTGAAAAGTGAGGGAATATATGTAAGGTCCTTCTCACCATCGATGAACTCTCCATAAGTTCGGAAAATCTCGTCGAGAATGGTACTGATGTGCTCATCGCTAAGTATGACCCTAGGGTTTACAGCAACCACCAAAGTTGCCATTTCCTCCGATCAACTTCTCCGATCCGATCTCTAAATTCCAGAATCTTCCACATTCTTTTCACCTTTGCCAACATTCAAAAAGGACTTGTTTATGGTGGTGGATATGGCGTGAGGTCAGTCGTGCTGGATGAACTTCCAAAATCGATCATAATCACTCACTCTCCTTCAAAATCGATCATAGTCACTGTTTTTGTTTTCGTTTATTATCTGTTAATCTTGTTCTGATCGAGCTTTATATGGTCCAAGTGATACAAAACTTATCTTCAACTCTACAATGACAAAATATACAACTTTTCACCATTTTCACGGTATGAAAAGATGAAGAAAAAAAAATTAAAAACGGAGCTTCAAATTTTACAAGAAGGAGGAATGGAGCTTCATATTTTTAAAAATGGAGGAAGGGGGTATTTTAGAAGGAATGAATAAGAAGACAAATAAATACAACCCATTTTGTACTGTTGGGCGGTGGGAAGGGGGCTTTCACGCTCCTGTGCGACGTGTTCCTCAAGCGACCTGCTGATTAGGACCAACTGACGCCACATGGGCATGGTCAATGGTCAAATGAGTTTATTAGTTACGGAAAAAATGAGTTCGAGTGTTCAAATGGGAAAGTTAAAAGTTTATATATCGGCCTTCCCCCGTCAAGTTTAAATGGCCAGGAAGCCATTCCGCCTTATTAAAATTGGTTGTATTGTATTATTAAATTCATTATTCCGGAACAATGAAAGTCTCCTTTTTTGAAATAATCGATTTGGTGTGGTGGGATTGTTTTTATTTTTCTTTCCAGTTATGCCCTAACTATTACTCCATAATTCTATTTTACCCTTTGACTTTTTTTCTATTTTAACTCCAAATCTCGAATCTACAACCTATTTTATTTTTTTCCAAAACTTCTGCCGCCAACATTAAAGGTGATTTTTTCTCCTAAATTGCTTTTGACACAATTCCAATTAGTTGTGCTCCTTCATTTTGCCTTCTTCTGTCTCGCTCCTTTGTTATGCTTTCATAAGGTATTTTTTCTTCATCTGTTTTATTTTTTATTCATAATTTTTTATAAGTTTAATATTTAAACAATTGAGGATATTTTAGTAAACTTATGAGTTAAGTATAATACGATACAGTCAAACCAAATAATAAAATATTATTTAACAATAACAAACAAATAATCTATCCAAATATTGTATTGTAAACGATATAATATAATACGATACAATACATTATAAAATGATACGGAACAATAATCCAAACAGAGTGTTATTGTTTGTTGATGTTGGTGGCTTCTTTTTTTATTGTTACTTGAGACGAATATCTATTCGAGCTAGCTAATTGCAAACTAGTGTATACTCTTGTTTGTTTTTGTTTTTTTATTCTTTTTCGTTCAAACCATAAACCAAAGATTTTGGGATGTATCACGTAGGTTGTGAATGAAAACACTTGAGAGTATAGGAGGTCGATTTCAACAATAAATGGAGAATAATTAAGAAAATCTATAATAATAATAATAATAGAACAAAAGAAGAACACAAATATCTCTTTTAAATAGTTTTGAATGTTCAATAACAATGTTTGCTTGAAAATGGTAATTATAATTAGATTTGATTTTGTGGTTTTAAAAATACTTAATTTATTTTTATGCTAGTTGTTAAGCAATAGATTATGAGATTAGAGAATAGGACAAGAGCTTGAAATTAACATATTAAGCAAACCGAATGGTTGAGACTCGAGGCCTCGGGCTGAAAAAATATGGGGCCTCGAGGTCGAGCTAGGCGTTAGACACTTGGGCAGTCGGTGGAGAACTAACAGCTCTAAGGACCTTGGTGAGGGCTCTTTATGATCAATAATGAGCAATAAATGAAGAACAATCAATGAATATATAATAAATATAAGCAATAAATGTAATTAATAAGACCAAAAGAGAATATGTTTAAGTTAGAGAGGAGAGAATGTTCTTGTTCTTCTATTGAATGTAGTATGTTGTATCTTATATCCCTCTTAGAAAATGACAAGGATCCCCTTTATATATGAGGAAAAATCCCAAAATAGTACAGATGCATTTATTACAAAGAAACATAGTTGGTAAAGCTATTCACTAGCTTGGTACAGACTAGTGCTCCTCTTGCAACGCGCCTTGGGAACTTTCCACTCCCCCATGATAATCATCGACTTACACTTCCCCGAGTTCGAACCTCAAGCCCTGCCTCGAGCCTTTGGAGACGCGGTTTTGAAGCGTTATAGCGACCATAAAACCGGGCCTTCTGATTTTTATCGTATACAGATAGTCCCCGCATTTTTTAGAGTGAAAATGATAAGAAATGGTCCTGACTCTTGAATTTCTCGATCATCGCGTGACGACGCCATGCTTGTGATGTCAGTGCTCTAAGTTGCTGAAAATATCCTGTCAATCCATCTTAAGAGGCATTCAATACACCGATGGTTTATTCTATCCAAAGGGGGTCATATCGCCGTCGATTCGTTTCCCAAAAAGCATTGATTGCACCTGGAGGTACATTTCCCAAAGCAATTGATTGCACCATTGGTTAATATAATACTCTTTGAAACCCTTTTCCAATCCTCGTACCAAGTCCAGATTAACTTGATACAAACTTAGGCCGCTGAAACTAGCAACTTCGAATTGAGTGAGAGTGGGGCCTCGAATTTAAGAACAAAACTTAGCCCTCTTATGCCCTATTGATAGTCCTCGAGAGACGGAGTTTCTTGACTACCTAAAAATAAAGACAGCCCTTGGGCCTTTTCAAATAGTCCCCGAGTAAGGGCTTATCTGAACTCGAGCGACCTCGAAAATTTTCTTTTGAAAAATGAAGATAGCCCTAAAGTGTAATAGATAGACACCGAACGAGGATACGCTTGGAATCGGATGGCCCTTGGGCTAAAGTAGCCAAGAGAGCATTTAAATTGATCTGAAATTAAAAGTATCCCTGAGGCTTCATTACCAATTCTCGAGAGAGAATCGGCTTGGGCTCAGGTAGCCCCCGGGCCCAGGAATCGGGTGAATGGCGCAAAGGTCCTTGAGATTGGGTACCATCTCAAGGCTTAGGTTGACCCCCCCCCCCCCTTTGGAGTCTGTTCTGCAATACCAT
>MU694724.1:6215-24046 GCA_026770625.1 Nicotiana glauca | reverse complement strand
CCCCCCCCCCCCATTTGGAGTCTGTTCTGCAATACCATAGGTCCTGTAGATTGGGCACCATCTCGAGGCTAAATTGGTATCGACAGCCCCTTAGAGCTTATATCCGCTTTGATGGAGATCCTCGAAGTCGGGTACCACCTTGAGGCTTTGATTGATATTGATCGCTCCTTAGAGCCTACAATTACGGTAGTAGAGATCATCGAGATTGGGCACCATCTCGAGGCTGGATTGATATGGGAATCTCTGACCCCTCGAACGTTGTACGTCAGTTTCACTTGTATGGCATGGGATGGTCCTATCGGTACACTATTCCGAAAGTGATAATGGCCTTGTCGGAATTAATTGGCCTCTAGAGTAGGCGGATAGTCACCGCTTGCTCTATATATAAGTTTGTTTCCTCCCTTTTTGAAGATTCTTCTATTTTGAGCCGCTATCCTTTTTCATAGAGCTCTTATTCCTTGGATTAACCTTTCCATCATTTTAATTCAATGTTTTCACCCGAGTTTTCATTTCCCTTCTCTTGTTTTATCATATCCATGGCTGCTACGCCCAAATCTGTTTACCAAGAAGAGGAGGGTTCTGCCTCTTCTTCCCGAACAATCGGTGGTACACCGCCGGCATCTGGCGAGCCAACCCCAAGATGCTTTGTCTCGAGGAGGGACCTTTTGTTATAGAGACCTCCCAATTTCGAGGGCCATTGGGACCACGCATCAAGGTTTACTTCATCGATAGGAGAGGAACACCTCGAGGTAGTGAGGAGATACTGTCACGGCTCATACAGAGGGGTTTTTACATGTATACACGTATCCCTTCATGTTGGGCCATCTTGATAGAGTCGTGCTTGACTTCTGTCGAGAAGAATTCGGGCTTGAGTTCACCCTTAGCCATCTCATCAGATTGTATCGACCCTTTCATTTCTGAGGCTAGATAGCTTTGAAATGTAAATCCACCAGGCCCTTTGTTGTCGATGATGAAGAAAATGGGGATCAAGGGTGGATGAATTGATTCGTCTGAGTAAGGACTATTGATGCTATCCCCGTGGAGTTCCTGCCATTTCCTGAGAAATGGAATGTCACACATAAGTGGCACACTTGTGTTTTAATCATTTTCGTTTTTGCTCATGGTGGAGACAGATTCTGTAAAGATGCTTTCCTTTTCTTTTTTGCAGCAACCCCGTGGATGTCATAAGAGGTCCCTAACCTGATGAATTGGGCTTGGAAGCTGGCAGCCCGCTTGACCTATGATGAGAATAAGTGGTGGGATATATCAAAGGGTAGATGGGAGGCAAAATACTACGGTACATGTTGTGTGGTTTTCTTTCTTTGGAGGGTACTTTTTCCCTGCGTGTACTAACTCTGTCATCGCAGGCATTGGGGGAATTTCCTGAGGTGAGATCGTGTTCCCTCGGAGATGAGGAGGGGTCATTAATTTTAGGACTAAGGAATAATAACAAATAGAAGGAACCCTCGTAGGGAGAAGGTGCTCATAGCGAGACGAGTCCTACCCGGAGGCCCAGAAAAGATGTCTTGGCTGAACCTGCAACACCCAAGGCTTCCGGCCTTGGAAAAATGGTTCCTCGTTTGTTGTCATCGTTTTGTCCCATTGAAGTTACTTCGAGGGATAAGGATTCTCTAACGTCGTCTTATCTTTCCATCGAAGGTACTTCGATGGGTGTTCGAGGCTAGGGGCCGCCTGACTCAAGAGAGATCTCGAATGATCACATTCCTATTAGGAGCGGTTCTAATGGGGCCGATGAGACCAGGACAGTAGGCATGCATTCTACTTTTGAGGAGGCTCATCGGCTCTGTTCCCTGGTGAGTTTTGGCCGATTGTATCAGCTTTTCACTTTTGCACTTCTACTTTCTTATTGAGCTTTTTTTTCATAGGCCTTTGACGAGCTCAAGTCTGAGCTGATCCACTATGAAGAGAGGTTGAGGAAATCCTTGGATGGGGAGAAATCCCTCGGGCTTCTTTGTGATAAAAGGGTAAATGAGTTGGTGTACCTGCGGTACGAGGTAAATCGGAGCCTGAACTATGAAAGCCACCTTGAGAAACAGGTAACCTTCGCTCCGAGAGAATGCATGCTTCTTCTTCTATCCTTGGAGATTAATGTTTTGATATTTCAGTTGCAGAGCAAGATAAAGGATCTGAAACGCCTTTGAGGCAAGGTTGGTCAGGCCAAGTATGAGTGTAACGGGCTAAGGGCCGACAAGAAAGTGGCCAAGGTTTCTTCCCTCGAGGTGCAATTTTGGAAAACCCATGAGAACAGCTCGATTTAGACGAGCAGGACTGCAAAGCTCCAGTCTGACCTTTTGGAAATGAAGTCTGAGGTCGTGGATGCCCAGGCTGAAGCTGAAGAGATTGGGGCTAGAACTGACAAGAAAGTGGTCATCTATTTAAAAAATGCTGCCAAAGCTCGGGCTGAGCTGAGAGGGGTTTCTGATCGAGAGAGCAGAAACAATGAATATGCCCGGTGTAAATCCGGAGGGAAACCCTTGAAGAGGTTCAATCTAGGGGATTCTATCTTTTGGAAGAGATAATACATGCCAAGGTGGATGAATATGATTCCAAATTCCTCGTATCTGATGCCAAAGATAATGGAGAAGCCAATGGCTTTCCTATTTCCTGATATATCACTGCCTCTACATCTATTTTAATACCAGCCATGATGCATGCAATGAGGATTGCCTTCTCAATGGCAATTTCCGTGTCGTTCTGAGTTGGTATCAATCTAGAAGTGAGGAATGCAAGCCAGTAACGAGCCTCTCTTGACAGACTTTCCTTGTAGATTTTTTGGCCAGGGTTGATCCAGGTCGGGGTTCCTTTTGTAATTATGGAGGCAATCCACCCTCTTTCATTTTCCCGGTTCTCAAACTTCTTCGCATATTCTGCGATGCCTAAACTCCAGTCTGGGACATATACCTCATTTATGGTATTTGCATCGCAGAAGATTGTTTGCCCTCGGACTAGCACTTCATCAGTGAATTCTCTATTTCTTTTTTTATGCTTGTTCCTCGAGGCCCCATACGATGCATAAAATTCTCGAACAAGGGATTCGTTGTATTCAGCCGGTGGTTCAGTGAAGGATTGCCATTTCCTCTTCTTGATGTTCTCTAGGATGTGAGGATATTGCTCTTTCAGCCCATTCAAACTGAGCTGCTTCTCTGGCAGGCGCTTCCGCTTTGTCAACCTCTCTTTGTATCTTTCCCTGGAACCCTCTACTCCCCAACGGAGGTGGAAGTCATTTCCGTGTTTCCTCCGTGCTTCGGCCAGTAGATCAACCTCAGGTGTGGGCCCCTCCTCATCAGACTGGGAGGGATGAGGTGCTTGAGGTTCCGTCCTTGGTCGCTTTGATTTGGATTGCCCCGAGGATGGCTTTGCTATGGTGTGCTTTTGCCTGGAAGCCATATCTGTACAAAGGGAGAAATGTGAGTGCCAATATAAACACAGTGAAATAAACACAAAAGAAATTTAAAGAAGAAGTGCAAAATGCAGCGTACTCTGTGGTCGCAAAACCACACTGCAGACCACAGAGTCATCGCAGAATTGATGGCCACAAAATAGGTTCACTCTGCGGTGGGTTATGTGGTCGCATAACCGTATACCCATCACAGACTGGGTATGCCCAAAACATGCTTCTCTAAATGCGATCGCATAATTCACCGCAAAGTGAAGAATGCAATCACAGAATGACCGCATAATGCTAGACTCATTCACTGGGGTTCTGTACCACTATGCGGTTGGTATGCGGACCGCATATCGACCGCATTGTGCCATCATCCTCAGAGGACCTAGGGCTAATTCTGCGATGCAAATACGGACCGCATTTCGGAAATGCAGAACGCAGAAGTCATCGTGTTCAACACTTCACCCTAGTGTTCAACAATGGCGGCCCTATTTTTGTTCTACCCCATACACCACATCATTTTTATCCCAGATGCACTTACCCTAGCAAGAAATGACTACCCAAAACCCTAAGTTACACATTTGTACATGATTAAACAAAAACAACCTAAGCAACCACTCAGAAATAAAAAAAATACAGAGGGAGGAATGGATTTCATACCAGAAGAGGTTACAAAGATCACAAATGGAATCCTTGGGTGACTTTGATCCGTTACATTTGGGGATCGATCGGGTTCCTCTTTCTCTTTTTCTGTGCTTTTCTTTTGTTTTTTTAATTTTTATTAAGTGAGTGAGAGATGTGCGAAGCTTACCTTGCGAGTCTGCGGTGGGCACTTCACCGCATAACACACTATGCGACCGCATATGTGTTATGCAGTGATTTTAAAGAGTGGGTTGAGAAGGAAGGTTTGCGGTGCACAATGCGGTCCCATAAGTGAAATGCATACCGCATAGTACACCGCTCCACCGCATAGTGTACACCAATTTGGACAAACCTTCTGTTCCTGTTTGTGGTCAAAATACGGTCCGCATATCAACAATACGACCACATTCCTACTGCATAATTCACCTAGTGCATTTTCTTCGAATTTTATGCATTCTCACCAAGTGTTGAGATCTTTTGAACCCCCTGCACTCTAACACACACTTTTAATTTCTCAAATAAATCTATCTACCAACAATTTAAAAATTCAAGAAAAAAGGGTGTTACCACACATGGGTTGCCTCCCATGAAGCGCTTGATTTAATGTTGCAGCACGACGGAATTGATGTTCTTTTGATTTCACTCAATGGTCGGGCATGGACCATCTTTGAGAGCCAACTGCTCCACCAAATGCTTTTCACCATCAGTGCCCAAGTAATGCTTGATGCGTTGGCCGTTTACCTTAAATGTCCGAGACCCATCTGTCGACTCTAATTCCACCGCTCCATAAGGAGAGACATTCACCACCTTGAATGGACCGGACCATTTTGATTTAAGCTTGCCCGGAAACAATTTTAGCCTCAAGTTAAAGAGCAAGACCAAATCACCCGTCTTAAACTCTCTTCTCATGATTTTCTTGTCATGGAAAAACTTCATCCGTTCTTTGTACACAGCTGCACTTTCATAAGCATGGAACCGGAATTCCTCCATTTCATTGAGTTGTGTTAACCTCAAATTTGTAGCTTCCGCCCAATCTAAGTTTAGCCTTTTCAATGCCCACATCGCTTTGTGTTCCAATTCCACGGGTAGATGACATGCTTTACCAAAGACTAGTCGATAAGAAGAAGTACCAATAGGAGTTTTGTAGGCCGTGCGGTATGCCCACAATGCATCATCCAGCTTCCTTGACCAGTCGGGCCTATTTGCGTTCACAGTTTTTGCTAAGATGTTTTTGATCTCCCAGTTAGAAACCTCAACTTGACCACTTGACTACGGATGATAGGGGTGGCCACCTTATGCTTTACGCCATACTTCTCAAGTAGCCCCGCAAAAGCCTTGTTACAAAAATGAGATCCACCGTCACTAAGAATGGCTCTAGGTGTGCCAAACCACGTGAATTTTTCTTGAAGAAGGCGGCCACACTCCTCGCCTCATTGTTTGGTAAGGCAACTGCTTCAACCCATTTGGACACGTAGTCCACAACCACCAAAATGTATTTCATTCCACAAGAACTTACAAAGGGACCCATGAAGTCGATCCCCCATACATCAAAGATCTCTATCTATATCACAAAGTGCATTGGCATTTCATGCCTCTTGGAGATTGAACCTTGTCGTTGACATTGATCGCAAGCTTTGAAAATTTGATTGGCATCATGGTAAATGGAGGGCCAGTAATAACCACATTCAAGAACCTTAGCCGCCGTCCAATTTCCCCATGACGTCCCCCAACCGGTGAGTCATGGAATGCCTTGAGAATTGGCATGACTTCTTCTTCTGGAATACATCTTCGGATGATATTGTCGGAACAAACACGGAACAAGTATGGCTCCTCCCATTAATATTGCCGACAATCTCTCAAGAATTTCTTCTTTTTATAAGACTCCAACCCTTCCGGAATAAGATCACTCACCAAGTAGTTAGCGATGTCGGCATACCGTGGAGCAAAAGTGTTAGATAGTGCGAAAATGTGCTCATCCGGGAATGCATCATTGATTTCAAGCTCTTCCTTTGGTCTCCCTGCCTCCTCAAGCCTTGACAAATGATCCGCCACTTGATTTTGAGTTCCCTTGCGGTCCTTGACTTCAAAGTCAAATTCTTGCAACAACACGACCCATCGAATTAATCGAGGCTTTGCATCCTTCTTTGCCATGAGGTAGCGGAGAGCCGCATGATCCGTGTACACCACCACCTTGGTTCCTAATAAATAGGCTCGAAAGTTTTCAAAGGCATAAACAATGGCAAGAAGCTCTTGCTTAGTGACAGTGTAATTCATTTGTGCCCCGTTGAGTGTTTTACTTGCATAGTAGACCGGATGAAGTACCTTGTTATGACGTTGGCCAAGCATTGCTCCAATAGCTACACCGCTAGCATCACACATGAGCTCGAAAGGAAGAGTCCAACTGGGTGTGACAATAATAGGTGTCGTGGTGAGCTTTAGCTTTAACTCATCAAAAGCTTTAAGACAATTTTCGTCAAACACAAACTTGGCATCCTTTTCTAGGAGTTTGCACATGGGGTTAGCGATCTTGGAGAAGTCTTTGATGAAGCGCCTGTAAAACCCAACATGCCCTAAAAACTCCTAACGCCTTTCATGGAAGTCGGTGGAGGAAGCTTTGAAATAATCTCAATCTTTGCCCGGTCGACTTCAATACCACGCTTTGAAATTTTGTGTCCAAGCACAATGCCTTCGTCAACCATAAAGTGACACTTCTCCCAATTTAGCACAAGATTTGTTTCTTTGCATCTCTTGAGAACTTGTCTAAGGTTGTTAAGACAGTGCTCGAATGAATCACCAACCACCGAGAAATCGTCCATGAACACTTCAAGAAAATCTTCAACCATGTCGGAGAATATGGACATCATACACCTTTGGAAGGTAGCCGGAGCATTGCACAAACCAAATGGCATCCGACTAAAGGCAAATGTGCCATACGGGCAAGTGAATATAGTTTTCTCTTGGTCTTCCAAAGCGATGTTTATTTGGTTGTAGCCGGAATACCCATCAAGGAAGCAATAGAATGACCTCCCCGCTAGCCGATCAAGCATTTGATCAATAAAAGGCATAGGGAAATGGTCTTTGCATGTTGCACTATTGAGCTTTAGGTAATCCATGCATACCCTCCAATCGGTCACCGTTCTTGTTGGGACGAGCTCATTTTTGTTGTTTTCAATTACGGTCATGCCTCCCTTCTTCGGTACACATTGCACCGGGCTTACCCAAGAACTATCGGCGATAGGGTAGACCACCCCGGCATCCAACCACTTGATGATTTCCTTCTTCACCACCTCTTGCATTGACGGATTTAATCATCATTGATGCTCCGCACTTGGTTTTGTGTCATTCTCTAATTGTATCTTGTGTTTACAAATACTCGCGGGGATTCCTTAGATATCCGCAATTGTCCATCCAATGGCTTTCCTATGCTCCTTCAAGACTTCCAATAATTTTTCCACATGCACATCATTCAACAAAGACGAAGAATTACGGGTAATGTATCATTAGGGCCAAGAAATTTATACCTTAGGTGCGGATGGAGTGGTTTGAGCTCTAGTTGCGGTGGCTCAATGATTGATGGCTTTGCGGGGGGTGTAGCTCGATTCTCTAAGTCAAGAGAAAGCTTTGCCGGAGTATAAGAAAGCTTTGCCGGAGTATAAGTGTAGGATCCAAGACCCTCCAATGCATTTACCGACTCCATGTAACCATCCATGTCTTCACCATCAAAATTTACCAAGATAGCCGCTAACGCCTCACCAAGGCATTGTTCTTCCATTTTTAATTCGACGGCATCTTCCACCTCATCAACAACCTCTATCGCTGAAATGCTCTCATACTCATGGGGCAACTTCATACCCTTGCTTGCTTGAAATGTGACTTCTTCATCATTCACCCGGAATTTAATTTCGTTCTTCTCCGAATCCATGAGTGCTCTTCCCGTGTCTAGGAATGGTCTTCTCAAAATGATAGGGATTTCTTTATCAACCACACAATCAAGAATTACGAAGTCGGCGAGCAAATGGAATTTCCAACCTTTACAATCACATCATCAACAATTCCTACCGGTCGCTTAATGGAACGATCGGCCATTTGTAACCTCATGCTTGTTGTCCTTGGCATACCTAATCCCGCTTGCTTATAAATGGCAGGTGGCATCAAGTTGATGCTAGGCCCATTGTCACAAAGGGCTCTTGCAAATTCACGCGCCCCAATAGTACATGGTATAGTAAAAGCTCCTGGGTCTTCTTTCTTTTGGACCGGAGTTGTAGCAATAATAGAACTAACCCGGTGAGTCATATTTACCACCTCATGCTTTGTGGTCTTCTTCTTGGTAATCAAATCTTTTAAGTATTTAGCAAACCCCGACATCTCTTGAAATGCTTCCATAAAAGGAATGTTTACCGTTAATTGCTTGAGGATGTCGTAGAACTTTTCAAGTTTGCTACCATCAATCTTGCGTTCAAGCCTTTGAGGAAATGGAGGAGGAGGTCTAGGAATAGGTGGAAGAGCTTTAGGTGTCTCTTTCCCTTCTTCCTTTACCTCTTGCCGGTGTTCTTTTTGCACTACCACTTCTTCCGGAATCTTTTCAACCTCGACCACAAGTGGCTCTTAAACCTCAACTCTTTGTTCAAACTTTTATTCTTCAACCATTTGTTCAACCTCTCCGTTGAGCACCTTCCCACTCCTAGTAGTGATCTCCATGATGTGGGAAGTTGGACCACTCCTATTACCTCTTGGATTTGCAACCGTGTCACTAGGAAGTGTACCTTTTTGCTTTGGATTTTGCTCTTTGGAGAGGTCTCTCATTTGCATCTCCAATTTTTGGATGGAGGCGGTATGAGATCCTACAACCTCGGTCATGTTCCTCATGGAAGCGTCAGATTTTTCTTGATTTTGCAACACCCGCTCAAGCATAGCTTCCAACTTAGATTCACTAGAAGACCATTGGTTCGAATATTGACCCTTTGGAGGAACATAAGGGTTTGAACTCCGGTTAGCAAAATTATTGTTGTTGTTCCAATTCCCTTGGTTTGAGCCGCCTTGGTCATGTCTCCATTGTTGGTTTCCTTGCCCTTGCGGGTTTGGCCTCCATTGATTATGTTGCCCTTGACCCTGATAATGTTGTCTTTGATACCCTCCTTGAGGGTTGTTGATGTAGTTGGCTTCTTCAAATTCTTCGTTGGAGATGGGTTGCACATCCTCGACTACATTCACCTTCTTTGTTTGATTCTCAGTGAAAATTTTAGTCAACACATTTACATTCGTAGCCAATCCTGCAATTATTTGGTCCATCTCTTGATTCTCCTTGATCAAGTTGGTCAAGGAAGGTGAGCCATATGCCACCCCTCCTGAGGTGTCCTCGGAATGCCACACTTCATTGTGTTGTGCCATTTTGTCCAGGATTTGCGTTACTCGAGTAAATGATTAGTCCATGAAAGATCCATCAGTTGCATTCTTGGCGATGGCTTGGTTCATAGGATCCAAACCCATATAAAATTTTTCCAACAACATGAATTCCAGGAACCCATGGTTTGGAGACCACACCAAGTATAATTTGAAGCGATCCCATGCCTCATGCAACTGCTCCCCCTGTATTTGTTTGAAGAAGAAAATCTTATCCCGCAACTCAGACTTATTGCTTTGCGGGAACCATTTGGACAGAAACGCCCGAACAAGCTCGGGCCAAGAACGAATAGAGTTGGGAAGTAGATTCTGGAGCCATTTCCTTGCATCCCCAGCTAGAGAATACTTGAAGCATCTCAACCTCAGGGCATTGTCGGATACATTGTTTTATTTGTGCATTGCGCACACACCCAAGAAATTCCTAAGGTGTTGCGTTGGATCATCGTCGTTGGAATTCCTGAAGAACCCTTCTGCCTTAAGCATCAGAATTAAACCATGCTCCACCTTGAATGTTGCCGCTCTAATAGCCGGAGGCACAATGGAATTGGTATCATCAATGTATTCCTCGATGTCTTCAAAGGGATTCTCTCCCAGATCTACCTCAACGTCATTGCCAGATTCAGACATGTTTTCCTATCAACACCAAGCGAAACAAGGAAAGTGTGATAGAATAGAATTAGACACACAGTAAAGTGCACACTAATAAGTAATTTCAAAACCGTATTCCCCGGCAACAGCGCCAAATTTGATACGCTCAAATTACACTTTAATAATTCGTGTAAGACGGTCGATGTAAAATATAATAACTCAACAACGTTGGGGTCGAATCCCACAGGGAATAGGTGTGAAAAGGTTACTTGAATCAGTATGTTGCTCGACTGAAATCGTAATTCTACTCGGTTAATCGTAACATGAGTGTAGAATAGTAGTAACAAGAGTATGAATGGAAGTTGTTTTTGGACTGATAACTAATTGGAGTGTTGATATGGTAATTAATGAGATTAATTAAACCAAGGTTGTGTCCCTATTTATAAAGTGTAATGCTATTGGTGTTAATATGATATATTTCTAATGGTCGGTTCTTGATATGCAATTGATGTCTAAGTGACTACCCAATATTTCCCAATAGTTGGATAGTATTTCCTCTTTTAAATTTTCCCAAACGTAGAAGAGTCGCAATTCATAACAATCAATATATGCCAAATAAAACCCACTTATCCCTAAGCAATTTTATTAAACAAGGTGTAAAGCCTTGAGTTTTTGATATTTACTTCTACCAAATTCTAACCCACTTTCCCAAACAAAGCAAGAATTTAATGGCTTGTGTTAATGTTTGCAACCACCAACAATAAATGAAGAATGAGAAGTAAATAAATATCAACCAACCATTATACATATATTCAATGTTAAACACCCATTAACATAACACCCATTTAGGGTCCACAACCTTAGTAATTAAAGTTAGCTACACATACTAAAATACAAGGGCCAACTAATATTTAATGCCATAAATGCTTACAAAGTAGGGAATCTTCAACCAAAAGCTTCCAAAAAGAGAGAATATTTATGTCTTGGAATGTAGTATAAAGAGTGACAAGATGAGCCCACAACAACTTCATAAAACTATTTATAGTGGGGCAAAAATCGAGACAGAAGATGGACAAAATTGCCCTTTTAGGTTTGATATGCGACCGCATTCTTGTCGCAGAACAAGTATGCGGTCTGCATTTTGATCATCCAAACAGCAGAGTAAAACCCTAGTTTACAGGTCTTCACCGCATTACCATTATACGGTCCGTATTTGAGTTCTGCGGCCGCATTTTGTTTCGTATTGTTGACCTTCAGTAGTCTTCATGGTTGGTTATGCGATCATTATGTGGACCGCATTTTGATTATGCGGTCGCATCTTGAACCACATTCTTTACTTGAAATTATGCTCAGGTCTCTGTTTCAGTCTGTGATTCTCTTGTCCATTATGTGGCTTGCATGTATGATCTGCGATCGCATACTGGACCGCAGATCAGCATTTGTGCAACCTTTTGCTCTTTTCTTGTCTTTTTGCTTCCATTTCCATGTTCTTGAGTTCCCCTTCCTTATGTACTGTAGAAGTAACAAAACTACATAAGTATCGATTATAATTGCACTAAAACAAGCTAAAATCTAAGCAATTAGTATTGAGATGTGCCGAAATTCTCCGGCACATAATGTTTGTATGCTCTTCATGATGTTCTGCTATTGTCTTCCACTATGATCTCGCCTACTGTATTTTTCTACTATGTTCATTAACTGTTCTTACTATTTCGTCTTTTTAAGTTTCATCTAGAATACCTACTTAAGCATGTTTTCCTCTACTATTTCTTTTGCTCTCGTTATGTGTCGAATTAATTTCCTTACTCTGTTTACTTTGAAATTTCTACTGTATTTGCATGTTTCCTCATTTTGTCTTCTTTGCATCTGATTCAAATCGATAACCCTAGGATTTGGGGGTTTTGGGCGAGTTTGGTCTTGTGTGTTTGGACTAGGGTTTTATTTGAGCCCTGGACTCTATCAAACTCGCTTTGGATCTATGTATTGAATTCGAACCCTTTTGTGTATGACTCTGAATTCTGCTATACTAGACTCTTCTGATTAGGATGACAGTCCCTTTTATATGTGTGTTAAAATCTTTCATCAAAAAGGTTTTCCAACCTATGTTCGAATCAGAATTATTTTTTTGGGATTAATTGATTGTTACTGATTCTTCTTAAGTAAAGCCCCTCTTTACCTTTTTCTGACTTGGTTCATTCATACAAAATTTTTGACTCATGATTGCTTGGCTGTATATTGGTTTCCTTTCCTTAATTTGCACAACCATGTACTATCAAAACCCTTCCCTTAAATAACTATTATGTATTTACCCCTTCTTGCACTACTTTGAAAAATGTTTAGTTGACCTCTTTCTTTATTTACTTTGCCCGTTTGAAATTAGAATCCCTTAATTAAAGGAAAACTTTGTGTGATTGATTCTCAAACTATTTTCTTACCTATTTCTATTTACTTTCTACACTATAAATACACAATTGAATAATCCTCCACACACGATTAAGCACACAGAAATCACAACTCTCTTCTAAACTTATATTCTTGCTTCTTGACTGCACTTTGACTTTCACAAGGCTACTGTTTCTCCTTACTTGCTTCTTTAAACTGATATGTCCTAAAATTAATTTCAGTATCATTCTAATGTGTTTTATAGTCTTTGTATTCCATGTATGCTTTCAACTCTCAGCAAAGTTAATTTTGAAGTACCTACATGCTTTTGCCTGCTCTTTCTTTGTTTCTTACTGCTAGTATAAACAATTGCTCCCATACCTCATTCCCCTATGTGTACTGAGTTAAGGTATGTCCTGGCAGCATCCCAATTGCTGTCCAGTGCTGAACCTGACCTTCAAAAAGGTCTTAACTCCCCAATTCTATGGCTGACAGGCTGGTCAGGGGTGTGCCAGCATCCTAATTGCTGAGCATGACCACCAACCTGCTCTGGCCTCCCCTTAATTCCCTTTAATTGCACTTACACTTACTCCTAGTCTCTAAGTTCTTCCCCCCTCCTATGAGCCTTGCCTTGGGACCTTGAGTTCCCCCTGAACTTGGACATTTGAGGGCTGGCCTTTCCACACTGCACTATAATCTGATTCTGCAACGATATTTGGGGTGTAAGCATTTCCTGGAACTCTTGAAGTTCCTTGGAACTTTGACACATCCCAAACAAGGGAAATGCTTTGGAAAATCCGATCGTGGAAGTTGGTTTATCTCATATTATTAGACTCTGAGTCTGGATTAGGCTGATTAGATGTAGATGCAATCACTTATGTAATTATATTCTTATCTCTGATTCATTTGGTCTGTAATAAATTTTGTAATAACTACTGGGGTGTACAGTGAAAGGGATGGTATTGAATGCATGCAAATGGGTAGATACCATGTTTTAGGGATATTTACTTTCAAAATTCAGCACCTCATGTAGATACCATATTTTTAGGAATTATTACTTTCAAAATTCAGCACCTCATGTAGATACCATATTTTAGGAATTATTACTTTCAAAATTCTGCATCTCATGTAGATATTATTTTTGTAGGACTTACTACTTCCAAACCTCTGCATCTCACATAGATACCTTGTTCATAGCTTTTTTGCACTTCGCTTAAATACCATGCCCATAAATCGTTGCTGAAACTCTGCATATCATATAGATAATGTGCCTATAGGACTTCCTGCATTTTGCATATGCATCTGTCACTAGGTAAATCTACTTATAGGAGTTAAAATAACCAATTACATATAGATTACCTGCCCATAGTATCTCTGCATGACAATAGCAGCGATAACATCAATAACACCTAGAGAGCATGCCTATAGGAGCTATCAACTAAATCTGAATCGCCCGTTCGCTCCTAAGTTTAAAATCCGTAGTAATTTGTTTAACACTCACAGAGCTTACAACCAACAATTCTTTTTTTTTTTTTGCTATCAATTTATTCCTCCACTAATAGATATCATGACTATAGGTACCGTTTAACACATAGACAAATAGTTAAGTAATTAATCAACTATGTCAGTTTTCGACAACTACATCTAAGCAGGACTAATTTGGACTCCCTATCTGGAAAATATGTGGTAAATCAACCTATCATATGCCTTAATTTAATTCAGAACAAATCAGTATGTGTAAGACATGCTAAACAATTTGTTTCTTAAATTGAGGAGGCCTGTTTGAGCCCTTAGTTGCTACAAGTTCCCCTTTAACTGCATCGTGCGCCCTAGATTTTTATCCTTTTAAACTCTGAAAAGCCAAGCTCCCTCCCCTTTAGGATTAGTAGTCCCAACTGCCTCCGAGACTGATAGGGAAGGGTAATAGCATGTAGTAGGTAACTATACCATTCCACGCTTAACACCTTAACAAGGTGGGAAGGGTAGACATGGAGATGATGATCACGCGATAACACCATGCGTATGATTGGCTACCGGTATTGTGTGGATGATCCATGTGTTTCACAAACCTAGGACCCCTTTCCCTTATGTAACTTTATTATTATTTTATCAATAAAATTATATATCTCATTTCAGTCACCAAATTCCTCCTTTTTACTACACTATTCTCTTCTTTTCAAAATTTTCGTTTATTTATTTCTTTGTTTAAATTTATGCACTTGGACATTTTTCTTAAACAAATTATGAGACCACATAGATCTTAATGTCAAACATGCTTGTCAACTATTATACACACCTACTTGCAATCTTTACGTGGAATTATTTGTATGCTTATTTGCATTTGAAGTCACAACATAGCATGGCCGGGAACCACACTAGTGGATCTTGAGGGATTCCTAACACCTTCCCTCGAGATAATTTCTAGCCCTTACCCGAACTCTGGTTTTCCAACCCAAAACCCTTAGTGTACTAATGCACTTAATCATTAGGTGGCGACTCTTCAAATCGAAAACCCAATTCCCAAACGAGAATAGAGTTGTCTTCCCAAATGTCGTAAACCCGATTTCGCGAGGAAAAGGGGGCGTCGACAGCATGGCAACTCTGCTGGGGAACTTCTTTAAGGCTTTTACCATTTCATGTTATTTGTGACTTTATTTCTTCTTTACTGCTTTATTTGATGTCTTTATTCGAAACTGACTTGGATTTTTTGTTTCTTTTTTCTTTAACGCTTTCATTTATTACTTTCCTTCAATACCGTTGTAATTTTTGAGCAATCATTGTAATCATTATGAATGTGAAAATACGTGACAATTTGTTTCATCTTTGTAATTGCATCTTCAACATCATATTCCACTCGTGCAAACAAATACCATAGCAACGCTTATAATGAGTTGTTGCGCTCTTCCAATATAATTACCACCCTAAATTTGGCAAAGGCATATTTGCAGTAAAACCAGTCGATCAGCGGTGCAGTCGACGGTTCCGTGTCTTTCCCTTTTGAGTTGTTTGCTAAAGTACCGGTCTAATACCCCATAGAAACCCTATTCTATTTAATTGTACATGCATCACTGTCAAACCTAGTCGAGACAGTTATGTTGTCCACATAATGACTCCTTATGATAGCCTTGTCCAAAGTCCACTGGGTTCCTTTGAACCCAAACAGACAACACCATATTCTGTGCATTTATTTGGAGAACTAAATGCCATCATGCTAATTATTGGTTTAAATAGTCGAGTCCGGTGGGGTAAGGGACTAACACTTTGTTTTGCAGAAAATGAGGCACGAAATCCCCAGATTCGACATGGTAACCAACATTCACCCTCGACCCTCGACAATGCACAATTTACATTATGTTGGAGCGGGCCGTCGACCTCGGCATGATTTGCGCATGTTTATCTGTCACTTGAAAATTTGTAAATGTGGAATTGGCCCTTTGTGGCTTGATATAAACTGACAAGATAATAAAGAACAGACTTAGAAGCCCTTGATTTATTGTTGAAGGTGTTTACCTGTTTGCTGGCTTCACAATCAGAATTTTTATACAAATCCATGATTATTCTCGCATTTATAGAATATTGCTAATTGGCCTCTAGTAAGTGTCGGAGTTGGCCATATCGTATCTACCCCTTCGGCATTAGGTGGGATACTCACTGAGTACACGTTGATTACGTACTCATACTACACTTCTGTGCATTTTTGTTGCATATGTATATATACCTCTAGCAGCCTATTAGGTGTAGCAGTATCGATGACGCTGGGACTAGGTGAGCTGTATCATTTGAGGTTCCCGTCGGTCTCACGAGTCATGGGCAAGTCTAGTAGAGTCTCACGGATCGGTACAGAGGCGTCTGTACTTATCCTCGGGAGGCTGCAGGACTATTAGAAGTACTTCCCTTCTTGATTTACTTATCGTGCGGTTCGATTCCTTTGAGGCTTATGCCTTTGATTCCTTCCCACTCAATCTTACGCGACGCGAGTGCTTGTTATAAATCGAAAGTTTAAAGATTACAGTGGCACTACAAACGTGGTACGGGATGATTTTTCCAGTATAGTTGATTGGACTATTATAGTCGTGCTTTGGAGGGATATTCTATTGTTTCAGCTCAGTAACAGAACTTCTAAGAGTCTTGAGGCTAGGCACAGGTTGCCATGATGCTTATGAGCGATTATTCCGCGGTGTTGTTATAATGGTAGGGTGTTGCCCACGTGTCGGGGTAGTGAATGAATTGAAGGGAGATTTACTCAGTGTGTAATCAAGGGATTCAGTATTTTATTCCCGACAGGGAAAGTCAATCGAACTGAGGATGGTCTGAAGTTGACTGGTGGAAGTAATAAAACATGGTAATTGCAAGCGTGGTGGAGTTTTCCTCTATATGGGGGTGCTGTTGTCCTAATCGAATGCTTTAAGCTTACCAGTGTTATAATCTACTATAATTCGCCTTTATGACAGTATATTGTGATATAATATTGGAGGTACAACTGCCAGACATCGCATAATATGGTGGTTTAAGATTGAATCAGAATTTCTAATGTTGACGGCTCGATAAAGATGACCTTTGGAAAGGTTTAAAGTTAGCAGCAATGGTGGATTTAAGTGCCACGAAGATAGATATCATTTAAGGCAGCAATTGAGCAGTAAAGTATGAGGAAGGACATGTGGGAAGTGCCAGGTGGCGTTTAAAACTTCTGAAAGGCCAAGTATGAGGAGCAAGGTCGAGTGGTTAATTAAAGAGATGAGTTCCGCCAAAGTGGGAGAGTGGCAGGTATTGCATATGGGCTTGGTAGTAGGATGACTACGCGCCTAAAGTGAGTTTTGACCGAATTGGGGGTATTTTAATGATTGGTGGTTGAAGCCTGCGGTTATGATGTGAAGTATGGGCTATTATGCGGCAGAAGATTGATATGGCAGAAAGGAGCTGATTGAAATAGAGAAGGGTGCAACATAACCCTAAAATTGGGAGGATATTGTCGCACATTTAATTGATGTCTGCGAGGAGCGAACGAACTTGTGCAGCTGGAAGGTGAGCTCGGACTCACGATGGGCTATTGGTGTCATAGTGAACGTACCCCGTGCAGCGGCGTGGGAAGATGTCGGGCGGTGATTCTCCTAGGTGGGTTATTCCCCATGAGCAGGTTAGCGGTCGCGTGGCTGGCGAAGCTTCTACAAAGAATTATATTGGTTGTTCAACAAAGAGATCAGTCATGCGAATGTGGTTAATGACTTAGAATATGAAAGATAGGGATATACAGGAAGATTCTGAGAAATTTTGATAACTTATGACGGGAGGTAATGTCAATAAGAGATAAAAAGGTCGGGCGAACTCAAGAATGGTGAAATGATGGCTTCAAGCTAAGTGGGAGAGTCCCACCGCTTGTGATTGGGCTGTATGATTAACTACTTGCGTGATTTCT
>MU694718.1:79759-115554 GCA_026770625.1 Nicotiana glauca | reverse complement strand
ATGATTCCGAAAGTTGTAATTTTTGAACCCACATTGAAATATTTTGAGCCTTTACACCCTTCTTTCTAAACCCATTCAAAAGTCACGTTACGGTCCAAAGAAAGACCTTCTGATCAATTTTAAGAAATGTCAATACAAGCAGGTAAGGTGATTCATGTTGTGAACAACACTCTGGTACCAGAAGAAAGGAAAATTAAAAAGGAGAGAGTCTTATTGGTGAAAACCCTCACGGGTACCATAAGGCGATGTGAGTTGAGAGAAATGAAGAGGAGAGAGTCTTATTGGTGAAAACCCTCACGGGTACCGTAAGGCGACGTGAGTTGAGAGATATTAAAAATGAGAGAGTCTTATTGGTGAAAACCCTCACGGGCACCGTAGGGCGAAAAGTGAGTTTTCAGATTGGACAAATGAAGAAAGTATGTGGATGAAAAGTGTTTGAAACATGGCAAAACATGCAAGGTTTGGGTTGTGGCGAAAGTTGGATTGTGAAAGTATGGAACAACAAATATGGCAATTGACAGTTGATTATTTGGATAGACTAGGCTGGTTAATCCAAAATGCATGGCACGATCAATGGAATCAGCCTTTCCACTCAGATAAGTCCTATCCTCTTTCTCTTTATTACAATTCGTTCGTTTTCAGAGTCTTTCTATCCTCAAAATTTTCAAGGTCATTGCATTTCATTTTTCTTGAAGTCTGTCTATAAGACGTTTCAGTCAAAGCTAATTACCAGCTTCCCAGTTGTATGGCACAACGAGATCGTAACATATTAAAAGAAAGTAAAACATGAAGGACCAATGCAAATCCCATCAGCGGAATAATCTGATAATTGTGAGGGAGAGGTGAAGTTTCACAAGAAGGGAACGGAAACACCAAAATAGTAATACAAGGTAAGACATTTGGGTCATCAAGATCAGAGAGTTGAAAGTCAGTCGGGAAGTCGTGGCATTTCAAAAGCAAGTCCAAGGAAACAAGTCAGAGCAGAGTAGGAAGCAGGAGCATGGCCAACAAGAATGCCAGCAGCTAACCACCATTTTTATATTAACAAATCTTTCTTTGATTAAAACAGGGGCAGAAAGAATTTTTCTTTGTAAGCAGGAGCCCACCTGGATAAACAAGGGAATAATTTTCCAAAGTCAAAAGCAGGAGCCCACCTGGATAACAAGGGAATACCTTCCAAAGTTAGCAAGCAGGAGCCCACCTGAAGAACAAGGGAATACATTCCAAGCGCAGCAGTCAGGCACCCACCTGAAGAACAAGGAAAGTATAATGCAAGTCTTATCTTTCAAAATAGTATTCAGTAACACAATGCGCCCAGTTATCAAACTGGGGCAGAAAATTTTCCTCATTTTGTATGGTTGTTGTAAGCAGGAGCCCACCTGAAGAACAAGGGAATATCTTTTTCAAATTCAGCAAGCAGGAGCCCACTTGAAGAACAAGGGAATATCTTTTTCAAACTCAGCAAGCAGGAGCCCACCTGGAAAACAATGGAATATCTTTGCAAATACAGCAAGCAGGCACCCACCTGGAAAACAAGGGAAGTACAATCCAAATTTTAGCTTTTAATTTTAATATCTGATAACAAGATACGCCCAGTCACCATACTGGGGCAGAAAATTTTCTTTGTTTGTCTATTTTATCGTAATCAGGAGCCCACCTGGAAAACAAGGGAATACTTTTCAAGCATGGCAAGCAAGAGCCCACCTGAAGAACAAGGGAATACTTTTCAAGCATTGCAAGCAGGAGCCCACCTGGAGAACAAGGGAATACATTTCAAGCATCGCAAGCAGGAGCCCACCTGGAGAACAAGGGAATACCGTTTCGAGCAATCGCAAGCAGGAGTTCACCTAAAGAATGGACACATATTTCAAATTATAGTGGTCAAGCAACATCAGGAGGAATGGCAAAAACATCGCCAAAGCAACAGCAAGAATTCCATTGGAAAAACACAAGATACAAGTTCAAGACAACACAAGAGCAAGTTGGAAGGCATAGATAGGATTTTTGTAACTCATAGAGCATAGCTTAGGCTAGCTTCTTTCTATCTTGACATGGTGTAATAAGGAGGTCAGCAAGCAGTAATAACAGCAACAGCAGTGAAATCATGGCTCCTAGTAGTCCCATCTACCAGACATTCCTGAACTACACTGACCGGATTCCTGTTTAGCCCAGGATATGTAGGCAATCTTTGAAGCAGGGTGCGGTCAAACTTTTCAAAATGCTTCACACGGAATATGCGAACAGGCAAAAATCTCTCAGTACCGCTCACTTGTCTTTGCACGAAAACTCTTCGTGTTTTCGGGCAAAGAGGGGCAGCTGTGAGCACATGATTTTTGCCCTAAGCAAATTATTCCAAAAATCCAAACAAAATGATTTTTACAATTTTGTGTATTTTTGATGTCATTTTTTGATATTTGTTGCATTTCTTTGTTAAATAGTTGCATAATAATTTATATTAAAAAATACAAAAAATACGCATTTGCATTAGGAATTTAATTTCACATTTTTAGTATTAAGTAGGTGTTAATTTATTTTAGAAATATAAAGAAAAATAAAAAATAGTTCATTTTTATTGCTTTAATTGAAAATTGTTACAAAATAGTTTAAAAATAGTTTTAGGCTATTAATTAGTTTAGTTTAAAAGTTTTACTTTTATTTTTACATCTTTACAAATTTTAGAAAATACATTACAAAATGATAAAATAGAAAATAACAAAAAATGAATAGAAATAAAATTTAAAAAAAAGGTAATTAAAAGAAAAACAATGGTCTTAATGAAGAGACCTTATGTTAGGTTAATTAATCCATGCCCATTACCCAATTCACCAGCCCAAGAACGCCCCAGCCCAATACCCTTTCCGTTTGACCCAAATGCCTCCAACCCGGTTCAGGTAGCCCACCCCTAAGACCACCCAAACGACGTAGTATCTGGCCAATACTACGTCGTTTTGATATTTTTAAGTTGGAATTGATCTGAGCCCTCCAATTTGTTTCATCCAACGGCCTTAGTCTTTTCTCCCATAATAATTAAAGTGTCCGAAATTAAGAATACAGGGTCGTTCATATTCACCCTAAAATATCCCTGTATCTCTTCCGTCTCCTTCTTCCTAACCCTAACCTCGCCGGAATTCCTCGCCGGCGGGAAACGCTACCACCGCCAACGACCCCCAGATTTACACCACATAACCGCCTTGAACCCCTCTTTCCACCCCTCTACTTAGTTTCCTTCGAACATCACCCCATCTGTTCGAATATTAAATTTTGTCTCGCCGGAACCCTACCTCCGGCGAACAACACTTACCCCAAATAACCCCTAGTTTACACCATAGACACACCTAAGTGTCCTCTACCCATTTCCCATACCCACTTGCCTCAAAACCCACCAGAACTTCTCNACATCTTTACAAATTTTAGAAAATACATTACAAAATGATAAAATAGAAAATAACAAAAAATGAATAGAAATAAAATTTAAAAAAAAGGTAATTAAAAGAAAAACAATGGTCTTAATGAAGAGACCTTATGTTAGGTTAATTAATCCATGCCCATTACCCAATTCACCAGCCAAAGAATGCCCCAGCCCAATACCCTTTCCGTTTGACCCAAATGCCTCCAACCCAGTTCAGGTAGCCCACCCCCAAGACCACCCAAACGACGTAGTATCTGGCCAATACTACGTCGTTTTGATATTTTTAAGTTGGAATTGATCTGAGCCCTCCAATTTGTTTCATCCAACAGCCTTAGTCTTTTCTCCCATAATAATTAAAGTGTCCGAAACTAAGAATACAGGGTTGTTCATATTCACCCTAAAATATCCCTGTATCTCTTCCGTCTCCTTCTTCCTAACCTTAACCTCGCCGGAATTCCTCGCCAGCGGGAAACGCTACCACCGCCAACGACCCCCAGATTTACACCACATAACCGCCTTGAACCCCTCTTTCCACCCCTCTACTTAGTTTCCTTCGAACATCACCCCATCTGTTCGAATATTAAATTTTGTCTCGCCGGAACCCTACCTCCGGCGAACAACACTTACCCCAAATAACCCCTAATTTACACCATAGACACACCTAAGTGTCCTCTACCCATTTCCCATACCCACTTGCCTCAAAACCCACCAGAACTTCTCAAATTGCAATTTCAAAATTTTCTGATCAAGAATCCCTCAGGCTAACTTTTGGGGATTCATGACCGTAACACCCCTAATGGATGTTTTCTTTTGGAAAACACACCATTGGGGATGTTACGGGTCATAAGTCCTAAAGGGTTCACACGGATTTGGCTCAAAAGTGATCAGAACAAGCCTATTAGAAGAAAAACCCTAGATAAGTTTTCTTTAGTCCTTTTCTTTATTTTCTGTTTAGTCTCTGTTTATTTCGCATGTGTCCGTTTTATTTGTGTTGAATTCCGTTTATGTTTGTTATTAGTTTAACTAGGTTTGTTTCTTAATTTCTGTTAATAATACTTTTAGGCTATAAAATTTGATACGGTTAAGTTTTTATAATTCTGTCATTATTTGTTTGGATTACTTTTAGATAGTTGAATTATTAGATATCAATTTAGGGTTAATTAGTAGTTAATTAGACTTTTGGTTTATTATGTTCATTGACAGTGTGATTTAAATTGTTCATTAATTTCTGATATTAGTAATCAGGATTGGATATAGCTGAGTAATAATGGATAATTAGAATCCGGCAATTAGGGGGTAGGGGAAAATAGTAATTTCCGAAGTGGAGGGAGGGTATTTTGGGTATAGGAAAAGGGTTAATATTAGTTATAACATAACTTCAAGGGTAATAAGGGCATAAAAATGGGTAGTTTAGCAAATTTTAAAATGAAGTGAGGGCAGTATAGAAATCACAATAGGATAGAATCTTCTAGATAGGGGCATTAGTACAATTTTCAATAAATAAGTGGAGTTACTTGTATTACAAGTTAAAAATAAAGGTGAAAAACAGAAATAACCTAGGGACTAAAGGGTAAAATAAAAATTTGAAATTCCCTCCCAATTGTGCCTATAAATAGGCAGTCATTCTGCCTTGTTGAGGAGGTTTTTGGAGAGTCTGAAATTTCCCCCCAAACAATCCTCTTTCAATTTCAATTTCAGATTTTAAAGTTGCAATTCAAACCTTTACAAAAATCCAAAAACAAATAGAAAAAATCTCTGAAAAACTAAGGATTTTACTGTTTCATTGATAATAATCCTGTGGAGACTGATTTACTGCAGTAGCTGGGGTATTATTGGTTTGATTTCGAAGCTTTCTTAGGTCAACTATAGGATATTAAGCTCGGTGTTGTGTTATGTGTTGAATCCCTGTGTTTGGAAGTGATTTTGGTCCAAAAATTATTCCTGAGTGTTGTTTGCTGGGCTGTTGATTATCATCGGCTGTTACCATTGCTAGTGCTGACTTTTTCTTCTTCTGACTTCACTTCAAATTACAGGTACATGTTCTGAACCTCAGCATCATGTAGAATTGCAGCTGAAATGAAAAATGAAATCAAAGTTTTCTATTACAGATCTGCTGATTGAATAACTTTATTGCATCTAAGTAGTTCTATTTCTGTCATTTAGTTGGTTATTCAGTGCAGTTAAATTTGGCCTGTACTTAGGATTGCTTCTTCGGAGTTGAATATTTGTTAAGTGTTGTAATATTTAAACTGATTGAATTGAATCCTCAAATGTTGGAAGGTAGCTAATTCAATAGGTTCATGTTAGGTTGGTGAAGTAATTAGAGTTAAGTTTCAGATTACTTCCTGGTATGTGTCTCATAAATATGTGTGAAAAGTGATTTAGCAATAGGATAAATCCTAATTAGTCAGTTGTTATTTTAACTTGAAGACTTTATGTCACGCCTGTTATGATAACAAGAAGCCAGGAATTCGACTGTTGTTTAAGGAAATTAATTCGTATTAGTTCAGCAAATTACAGTAGTTTGTCTGTAAAGAATTTGTTTTTGTGATAAGTACAATTTGTTCGAACGAAATGAGTATATTGCTTCACTGTAAAATCATAATACTCGATTCAGGTGAGCCAATTTGTGAGCAATCACATGGCTTGCCCGGCTTCAGGGATTTGATCCCTCAGCTCGCATATGACCTGTTCTGTTCTTTCCATTTGGGCTTGTCTCAGTCCCAGCATCTGAGAATACTGAAATCCTGGTCCAGCGTATGGATTGGGTTCTTTGAACCCAAAGATTTAAATGGTATTTGGCCTGTTAGTGTTTAAATGGTAGGTTATGGCATTTCTTAATAACAATCAATTAGGACCTTTATTTTACTTTCAAGACAAACAAAAAATAAAAAAAATCATAATTGCTTTTAGGATTGATCTTTGAATAATAAAATGAGATGAGCCTTGCCGAACAAAATATAAAAGGCGGGGCCCTCAATAATTGCTATATAAAAATACTTAGAATTTGGGAGGACCATTTAGTGAATTTCACAGTCCTCCCCAAAGATAATAAACGCGTAGTTGCTTTAGGCGCGTATGATATTAATATTACCCTTCCTAAATACGGGTGCACATTTTATGTGACCCAATTCTAAGTCTCAATGAAGTCGAAATGTGTCAAAAAACCACGGGCGTACTGGTACGGCGTGGTTCAAGATACATTTTCACGACGTTGCAATTCTTGTAAAAAATAAATATATAATGAAAGCGAGTTATTAAAAAAAGACACATAGGATAGAACATGTATTAAAATCAGATAAAATCGAATACAACAGTTGAGCGACCGTGCTAGAACCACGGAATTCGGGAATGCCTAACACCTTCTCCCGGGTTAACAGAATTCCTTACTCAGATTTTTGATTCGCGGACTGTTAACAGAGTCATATTTTTCCTCGGTTCGGGATTCAACCGGTGACTTGGGACACTATTAATCTCCCAAATGGCGACTCTGAAATTTAATAATAAATCCCGTTCCGATTGTCCTTTAAATGGAAAAACTCCTTTACGCCCTTCACGGGGTGTGGTAAATGTAAAAAGGAGGTGTGACAGCAGGCAGGAAGAAGGCAGGTTGTACCAAGGGTCGACAAAATGAGTCACTTCAAGGCCGACTTTCAAGAAGACGATAGTCCATACAAGTGTCAAGTTCAACACATGTGGTATTGCAAAATCATCATGGGAAAGGATTCCATAGAACCAGACAGGTACCATACAGGTTATACTCCATACTATCCAAGTTGGTTGGAAGACGATCATAGTGGGTTAGGACAACCCGGGCTTGTTCGAGGTCACAGAATCATCGATGAAAAGGCTGAAGTACAGGTTAAGTACAATTAATTACGCAAGAGGATTCGGGAATGCGAAAGTGAGCACCATGAAATTCAAGAAGCCCATCAAAAGCTGATTAAAGAATGGAAAGATATGGCTGTCAGCGCCAATAAGCGATTGGGGTATTTGGAGCGGGGTTTAGTGGAGCTAGAAAGGAAGTTCATCCAAAGGATTGAAAACTGCCAGAACACTGAAGGAAATGAAAGAGGACACTTAGCTAGAGCATATTTGCTGTTGGGACTACGTGAGCTGGTAAAGCTGTTCAATGAAGCTAAAGATGCCGAGTCTGGGGAAGGTCTTTCTGGGACCAAGTAGTTAGGAGTCTTTTGTTTACTTTAAATGTAATAAGGCCAATGGCCATTAGTGGCGTTTTTATTTTCCGCAATTTTAGTGTCATTTCGGGATTCGTCTTATTTTTATCAATAAAATGAGGCATTTAGAATTATAAGTACTCCAAATCAACTTATCGCTAGGTCTACCTCGGGTACAACGAGGCTTCCCAAATTAGGATACAATTATATTCTTGCACTATGTGTTTAAATATTGCAACATTTTCCTCCCCATGATCCTCACTAACTTGTTACCTTGTTTTGTTTTTACTTTTGTTTTATTCCTCTCCCCAAAGGTTAGTTTGTGCACTCTGGCATCGTCATCTTACTCCATAAGATCTAAGGGCCCTCCGCCTCCTCCTCCTCCGAGTCCTATTAGAAACAAGAACAAGGGAAAAATGGAAGATTTGGGCAACATCAGAAAGGAGAATTCAGTTGAAAGGGTAGAGGTTCCTCAGGGTATTCAGGCTTCCAAGGAAAGTGCCTCCCAGCTCGAACAAAAGTTATTGAAATTTCAGGAAGAACTCGACCAAGTTCGGAACCTGGAAAGCTTGTTGTTTTCCCTCACTACCCCAGATGTCAACGTCCCCAACACTCAAAATCCCAAACCACCACAAAACATCCCGAAACCACAAAACCAACCCGCTCCCCATCACCACTGCAACACATGCCACACTTCAAGCAGCACCCTAATGCTCATCCCTGAACCACTAAACTCCACAAATGATCATCATCACAACATCCTCATCTATGTGGAAACCATACTACACCCCATTCAGCCCGCCTCGAGCACACCTGAGTCTGATGACAAAGACTCTCTTATCAAGAATCTGGTCGCAGAACTCAAGAAGCTAACTAGCTGAGTTCAAGGTGTTGAAGGAAGCAAGGGGATCGAGGGACTGAATTACAAAGACCTTTGTATTCAACCATATGTCGAACTGCACGAGGGGTACAAACCTCCCAAGTTCGAGATGTTCGATGGCACTGGGGATCCCAGAGTTTATTTAAGGACATACTGCGACAAACTGGTCGTAGTAGGAAAGGATGAAAAGGTTCGTATGAAGCGCTTTATGAGGAGTCTGAAAGGGGATGCTCTATCTTAGTACATTAGCCAAGACCCGAAGAAGTGGTCGAATTGGGTAATTATGGCGTCCGATTTCATGGACAGGTTCAGATTCAACACGGAGAATGCACCAGATGTGTTCTACATCCAGAACATGAAAAAGAAACCCACGAAGACATTCCGCGAGTATGTTATTCGTTGGAGATCGGAAGCCGCTAAGGTCAGGCCGGCTTTAGAAGAAGAACAAATGAACAATTTTTTTCGTCCGGGACCAAGACCCACAGTACTACGAAAGGTTGATGTTGATTGAAGGCCAGAAATTTTCCGATATCATCAAGCTAGAGGAGAGGATCAAGGAAGATATCAAAAGTGGTATGGTCACTAACTTTGAAGCATTACATGCTACCAACAAGGCTCTACAGCCTGGTGGCACATCCAAGAAAAGGGATGTGGGTGCCATGATGGTTGCACAGAGAACAAAATCCCCAATAAAATACCAAACCTACCTAATAACCCCTCATACATATCAACCTACCTCAAATTACCAAGCACTTTTGCCCTCTTACCAAGCTCCATCACCTACTTACCAATCATCTCCACCTCCCGCATATCAGCCTACTTCACCCAAATACTCCGAACCCGCACACGTCTACCAGGCCTACAACACCCAACAAGCTCACTATCAATCACCTCGCCAAAACTTCCTTAGACCCCAACCAAACTTCGACCACAGACCTCCCAAACAATACACTGCCATTGCCGAACCTATCGACCAGCTGTATGAAATGCTCAAAAATGTTGGTTACGTCACCCATATCCTTGCCATAACTCCAGAAAATCCTTCCTAATGGATCAACCCGAACAAAACCTGTGCATACTATTCCGGCATAAAGAGTCATACCATTGATGAGTGCCGCCCTCTGAAGGATAAGACCAAGCTTTAATTGACAACAAGATCATTGTGGCAAAGGTGCCTGCTCCTAATGTTCACAACAACCCTCTACCTGACCACAAAGGTGGAGGCGTTCACATGATCAAGATAGAAGATGATTGGGACCCCAAATGATCAATCAGATTGATCGCTAAAGGTGACAAGCCAAAGAAACCAACAGTCACACTTAATCCAACTGTAGTCCAGATCCAGCCTTCTGAAGACGCTGGAATGAACATGTTCATACCACTTGATCTTGAAACACCATCTTCTGCAAAGATGCCAGGACCAATTGAGGTCGAGTTTGGGTTCCCCAAAGGCACCTGCGCCATTTGAAGTTGTTGTGTTACCTCCCAAAGCAAGAGTACCCATTCCTATGGCAATGTCATCCATGGCACCATTCCATACGAAGGCTATCCCTTGGGATTACATAGTCGAGGCAAGGAGAAAAGGAAAAGCCAAAATTGGAGAAGCAGTTGCGGTGCAGGGTATGACAAGAACCGGCAGGGTTTATACCCAAGAACATTTAGCTGAATCGAGTAAGCAGGCCCCTGGACGGCCTATTGAAAATGGACCCAATGATCTCTGGAGGAATATACAAGCAAAGGAGTACTCGTTCATTGATCAACTGAATAAAACACTGAAACAGATCTCCATCCTAGCTCTACTACAAAGCTCCGATGCACATAAGAATGCCTTGATTAAGATACTGAGTGAGGCATATGTACCCAACAACATAACTGGAGGAGAAATGGCAAACATGGTAGGGAAAGTATTGGAGAGTCATAAAATCACTTTACACGAAGATGAGCTGGCGTCAGAAGGGCTAAGCCACAATAAAGCATTGCACATCACTGTACAGTGCAAGGATTATTTCATCACCAGAATTCTGATTGATGGAGGGTCCAGCCTCAATATTTGCCCATTGGTAACTCTCAGAACATTGGGAAAGAGCCTGCATGAGATCAAGGATGGAGGCATCAATGTCAAAGCTTTCGATGGTTCCCAAAGGTCCACTATTGGGGAAATCAATTTGTGTCTGCAAATGGGACCAACTTGGTTCGACGTTGATTTTCAAGTCATAGACATCCCGGCGTCTTACAACTTCCTATTGGGACGGCTATGGATTCATGCTACTGGAGATGTAACATCAACCCTGCATCAGGCAGTGAAGTTTGAGTGGAATCACTAAGAGGTGATTATTCATGGCGACGGTAGCAATCCCATATACAGCCACCAGACCATCCCAGCAATCGGAGGAAGAAGGAAGATAGGCGGAGAAACCTACCATCACATCGAGTGAGTCAACGTCGTGAACAAAGATAAACGGTGGGATAACAAAATTGAAAGTATACTGAATTGGTGTGGATACAAACCTGGCAAGGGACTCGGCAAGAATCTCCAGGGAATCGCCAAACCTATCAAGCTGAAGAAACATGGCATCACTTTTGGTTTGGGATATGAATACACTTGGGAAGAGTTCAACCACTGGTCGCCACCATGGTGCAGTCCCTACTACCCACCAGAGCATCCAATACCTCGCCTAGAGCAGACTTTCTAGCCAGCCGATGTCATATACGGGTCGAAAGAAGAGGAAGCACTGGCGGCAATGAGGAATTTGTTTTTGGAAGATGATAATATGGACAGTTCTGTCATTTTCGAGGAGGTGGGGGAGGAAGGCCCTTCCATACAAGCTGTAAGCCGAGGCGCACGCCTCAACAATTGGTCCATCAGAACCACCTGGGCCCGGAAAGCTTCGGGGTAGCAAGGTTGAACAAAGCACTATGCATTATCTTTACTTTTTCACTAGTTGACTTTCTTTCTGCATTTTTAAGTTCAAAATAAGAGCTCCAATGTTCAAAACAATTATGAAATTTAGCAAGGCATTTCAGTTTCTTATAAATCTCGCTCTTATTACCTTTTATCGTTTACTTTATTTATTTACACAGTATTACTATTACTTATCTTGATGAGCCGATGATTGTGACTTGCAACGAGACAATACAACAAATGGATATAGACTCAGAAGAAGATGATATACCAGAAGAGGTTGTTAAAGAGGTTGAGGATTTTGAGAATAGACCTAAGTCCAATCTGAACGAGACTGAGGTTGTTAACTTGGGAGATACAGAGAATGTCAAAGAAATGCACATCAGTGTTCATCTATCACCATCAGAAAAGAAAGAGTACATAGAATTTCTAAGGGAATATGAGGATATATTCGCCTGGTAGTATGATGATATGACCGGTCTCAGTACATCTATTATGGCTCACAAACTGCCAATCGATCCTACATGAAAGCAGAAGCTTAGAAAGTTCAAACCTGACATGAGTTTGAAAATCAAGGAAGAAGTTACCAAGCAAGTCAAATCCAAGATTCTCAGGGTAGATGAGTATCCAACATGGTTAGCCAATATTGTGCCAGTACCGAAGAAGGACGGGAAGGTTAGAGTCTGTGTCAACTACCAGGATCTCAACCGGGCCAGTCCGAAAGAAGACTTCCCCTTGCCAAACATACACATTCTAATTGACAATTATGCCAAGCATGAACTGCAGTCATTTATTGATTTTTTTGCTGGGTATCATCAGATATGGATGGATGAGGAAGACGCAGAGAAAATTGCTTTCATTATGCTGTGAGGGATGTATTGTTACAAGATGATGCCATTTGGGTTAAAGAATGTTGGGGCCACCTACATGAGGGCCATGACTACTATCTTCCATGACATGATACATAAAGAGATTGAGGTGTATGTAGACAACGTCATCATCAAGTCCAAGAAAGCCACTGACCACATGGATGATTTGAGGAAGTTCTTCAACAGACTGAGAAGGTACAACCTGAAACTGAATCCTGCCAAATGTGCATTCGGGGTTCCTTCTGGAAAACTACTTGGTTTCATTGTAAGTTACTGATGGATAGAGCTGGATCCCTTAAAGGTCAAAGCCATTCAAGAGTTGCCACCGCCGAGGAACAAGAAGGACGTGATGAGTTTCCTGGGGAGACTCAACTACATCAACCGGTTCATAGCTCAGTCCACTGTCATTTGTGAGCCAATATTTAAGATGTTGAAGACAGATGCCACTACCAAATGGACTGATGACTATCAGAAAGCCTTCGACAAAATCAAGGAATACCTGTCAACACCGCCAGTTTTGGTTCCACCCGACCAGGTAGACCTCTATTGCTCTACCTTGCGATATTAGATGGAGCATTCGGTTGTGTTCTAGGACAACATGACAAAACGGGGAGAAAGGAGCAGGCCATCTACTATCTCAGCAAGAAGTTCACCCCATACGAGGCCCGGTATTCTCTATTAGTGCGCACCTGTTGTACTATGACTTGGGTAGCTCAAAAGTTGAGGGATTATTTCTGTGTCTATACCACTTATCTCATATTCGAGGATGGATCTACTGAAGTATATCTTTCAGAAGCCCATGCCCACTGGCAAGCTAGCCAAGTGGAAAATCCTGCTGAGTGAATTCGACATTGTTTACATGAATCGGAAGGCAGTCAAAAGACAAGCACTGGCAGATCATCTTGCTGAAAATCCCGTGGATGGAGAATACGAGCCTCTAAAGACGTATTTTCCTAATGAAGAGGTATCTTTCATAGGAGAAGACATTGCAGAGTCCTATGACGGTTGGAGAATGTTTTTCGATGGAGCAGCAAACTTTATTTGAACTATGCCTGACCTGAATCCCGTTTAAGAGGGGATACGTAGGCAACCCTATGGGTTCAGTCACAATTCAATAAAATTTTCATTTCCCCCGATATTGGAAACTGGGGCAGAATTTTGAGGAGGACCCTCAAAATTCTGAAGTGATTTTCAACCATTCATCACACGCAGCCGTCAAAAGCACCAGCCCAGTAAATTGGGGCAGAATTTTAAGGAGGATCCTCAAAATTTAGGAGCGAGAGAGGTTGCAATGTCTTGAAACGCGTCGCAGTCGTCGATTCATCTAAAGAAAACTATTTTTAATTATGTATTTATGTTACATTTTTTACTAAATCATGCATGACTAATATCAAAATTGCTTTGTTTAGCGACGCTGCCCCAATGAAAACAAGAGTCGAGTAGGACAAGCGAAGTCCACGGGAAGACGAGCTAACCTTCCCCCTTTACAAAACTCACGATTTTTCTTTGGATGTAGGCACCCAAGACATAAAATCATCAGATACTATCAGGAATACAACTCTCAGAATCATCACCTATTTACAATTTCTATCCGTACGCGACATCCCCAGCAACCACAATACAGCAATCAGCTATCAGCTAAGAGATTTCATTACTATTCTCCTTTATTTTCTGTATCGCATAAAGCTACCTTTCTGCCTTCCGAGACTAAGCTCTGTCTCCATCTGCATTTCTTGCATTGCATAAGGCTACCTTTCTACCTTCCAAGGTTAAGCTCTACCTCCATCTGCATTTCTCTGCATTGCATAAGGCTACCTTTCTGCCTTCCAAGGTTAAGCTCTACCTCCATCTGCATTTCTCTGCATTGCATAAGGCTACCTTTCTGCCTTCCGAGGTTAAGCTCTACCTCCATCTGCGCTTCTTGCATTGCATAAGGCTACCTTTCTGCCTTCTAAGGTTAAGCTCTACCTCCATCTGCATTTCTCTGCATTGCATAAGGCTACCTTTTTGCCTTCCAAGGGTAAGCTCTACCTCTATCCTGCATTTCTTTGAATTGCATAAGGCTACCTTTCTGCCTTCCGAGGTTAAGCTCTATCTCCGTCCTTCATTTCTCTGCATTGCGTAAGGCTGCCATTCTACCTTCCGAGGTTAAGATCTACCTCCATCTGCATGGCTAAAATATCGCCACCTTTATCTAAATCCTGCATTGGATGAAATATCACCACTTTTATTTATATCTGCATGGCTAAAATATCGCCACCTTTATTTAAATCCTGCATCAGCTGAAATATCGCCACTTTTATTTACATTTGTAGGCTGAAACATCGCCACTTTATTCTTTCTTGCGTGGCTGGAATATCGCCACTTTATCCATCTTGCACTGCTGAAACACCGCCACCCTGTCATTTACGTCTTGCATCGGCTAAAAGATCGCCACCTTTTGCATTTCATGGGCTGAAAGATCGCCAAATTGTCCAAAGGCGTCATTGTTAGGAGGCACCATTTTCATAGCCTGAGAACGCCATGCCATGGCCTGAGGACCCCATTTTTTATCTTTTGCATATCATTACTCAAAGGCATCATAGTTCGGAGGCATCATCCTCATAGCCCGAGAACATCATTACATAGACTGCGAATCTTTTATTATACGCTTCATGGACTAGGACATCATGGTCCGAGGTCATCATCCTAACCGTCCAAAGACGACGTTCATGGTCCAATGGGAACTTGCATCACGTTTAAATTTATGCACAATATATGCTGGTATTATTGATTTGCAGGTACACTGGCTAGCAATGGTCGTCTCAGCAGTAGCAATCCTGCTCCAGTTCCCGCAGCCTATCAGACTTTGACCATCGTTCTCAACCTGAATACCGCATCCGTTTTTCGAAAATCTCCATCGGCATATCCTGCCAATGGATCCTGAACTACATATGGCCTGATTCCTATAAGACCAGGGATATGTAGGCAGCTCAGGAGCCAAAGCTCGGTCAAAATTCTTCAAATCGTTTCATTCGGTCAAAATTGGCCATCATATCTTTATCCGACAATACTTTCATCCTTCCCGGGTAAAAAGGGGCAGCTGTTGATATCCAAATTTTTTCTATGTATTTTTACATACAAAATACTTTTAAAATAGCATGTACATGCATATATAATCATGCTCAAGAGTTTTGGTATTTTTTCCTAATTTTTGAAGATTTTTAAAATCAATTTATTATCTATTTCTAGCAGTGCAAAGTCCAATAATTGTTCCCAAGATTATTATTTTGGTGAATAATTTTTTTCTATTCTCATATTTACACCAAAATATAATTAAGGTGATTTTTTGTATATTTTAATAAATTTATTTGATATTTTTAAAGCTAAATTGCATATAATTATAATTATAGCCTATTTTACGATTAAAAGCATTTTACAATTATAAAATTATTTCGGGTATTTTTGGATTAATATTTATATATTATTAATTAGTTCAGTACTTTTAATTTATTTTTAAAATCATTATTACTACTTTTACAAAATAAAAAAGGAAAAATTGGCTATTTAACATCTAGCCTATTTCTATTTCAATTACAACGTCATTTCCTTTCAATTTTAGCCTCAATTTGACCCCCAATTCCGCCTGTCACGACCCAAAATCCACTAAGGGTCGTGATGGCACCGGACACAGCTGTCAGGCAAGCCAACCCAAATTACTTGATGAAGTTCTCATTTTTGACAATCTTGAAAACTAAGATTTTCCTTCAATTTTTCATAAAATAAAAAGATAACTGCTTCAATTCAAATTAAATAATAAGCAATTGGTACAAAATATTTCAAAATCATCCCAGAACCCGGTGTCACAAGTACATGAGCATCTACTGATAAAGAAATAAAAAACAAAATTCGTTCAGAATACAATGGATAGGAAGTAAATACAATATACTGGAAGGGACTATACTAGCTGTGGGCCGCCGCGAATAATGCAACTCACCTAGTCCCAGAATCATCCGTGCTGCTATGCCCGGTAGGCCGCTAGGGTTACATATACCTGTGCAACAAAAATGCACATAAGTGTAGTTTGAGTACGAAAATAACGTGTACTCAATGAGTATCCCGTCTAATCTCGAATAAGTAGAGACGAGATAGTCGACTTCGACACTTACTAGTGGTCCAATAATGGTGTCAATAATTCATTAAATCATGGATTTCCATAAACATGATTTTTAATCCAATAGAAGGAAACAAGGAACAATTATTTCTTTTATAGGAAATTTCGAGATTTTTCCTTTTTGTTATTATCCAAATATTCTCAAACCATGAAGAAGCAATAACAGCTTAAATAAGTTCTAGGCAGCAATACAAGCATGCGCATATTATGCCGAGGCGACGGCCCGATCCAACAAAAATAAATTGTGCACATGTCGAGGGTCGACGGTGTGCCTATAGATGCATCTATTACCCCGCTCGTGAACTAACCTATGACGCGGTCAACGTAAAATAAACACAGACCCTGCTCGCGAATCATGCATACGACGCAGGTACACATAGAGATACATGCTCAAACAATCAATTAAGAATTTTCGAGGAACATTTATAAAAATAAAAGCTTACTCTCTTTTAATAATTTAAGAAATAACGTTTAATGCTTTTAGAAATTCATTTACTAATTCGATGTGATTTAAGCAGTAAAAGTTGTCAATAAGATTGCAATTATTCCAAGTATAGCATGCCTTTGGGTCCTAGACTACCCGAACTATAGCATAATGGTTGCTACGCACGGACTCTCGTCACCTCCTGCGTACGTAGCCCCCACAAATAGGAGAACATAACCAATTAACTCACCTATGGGGACAATTCCCTCTTACAAGGTTAGAAAGGAGACTCACCTTGCTCCGAAGATCTATAACCGGCATTCCACGCCCTTCCGAAGACTTGAATCGATGAAAAAATGCTCCAAAACTAGAAAATAATTATGTAGGACCGTTAATATATGCTAAGGTGCTCATTATAATCCAATTTATAACAATTCCTAACCTCGAATGAAAAGTTGACAAAAATGCCCTCGGGCCCACGTGCCCGGATTCTGAAATTTCTCGCGGATAAAGTTTACCCATGAACTCACGAACACAAATATATGATTTTCTCTAAATCCCACACCCAAAATCGTGGTTAATTTCTAAGAATATAAATTCTAGGTCTTTCTACCAAAATCCCCAAATTTCTAACAATTTACATGATAAAATCCATACATAATTGATGTATTTAGCTCAAGACGGATGGGGTTAGCTTACCTTATCGCTAATGATGAAAATCCCACTTGAAGTTCTCCCAAAAATCGCCCAAGCCAAGAAAATATGAAAGAAAATGGCCAAATCCCGATTTTTAAAACAACCATTCTGCCTCCAGCACTTTTTGCACTTGCGGTCCTATGACCGCTTCTGCGATTCAGCAGGTGCGGCCCAAATACCGCTTCTGCGGTTCCCCACTAGGCCTCCCTTTTTCGCTTCTGCGCATTCTTCACTGCAGGTGCGATCCCGCATCTGCGGAAAAATGACCGCATCTGCGGTCCTAGCCTAGTCGCCCAATTCCACTTCTGCAACCTCTCTACCGCAGGTGCGGTCCCGCATCTGCGGAAAAATGACCGCATTTGCGGTCCCTTTACTGACAACCCAAAACCGCATCTACGGTTCAATTTTTTGCTTCTACAGGGCCGCTTCTGCAGTGAACCCTCCGCAGAAGCGGTTATACCAGCAACCAGACCCCTTCAGCTATCCAAAATTCCAAATTACGATCCGTTAACCACCCGGAATCCACCCGAGGCACCCGGGACCCAAACTAACCATACCAACCAGTCACATAACACATTATGGACTTGCTTGAGGCCTCAAATCATATCAAACAACGCTAAAACCACGAATCGACCTCCAATCCAAGCTTTATGAACTTTAGAATTTTAAACTTCTATTTTTGATGTTTAAACCTATCAAATCACGTCCGATTGACTTTACATTTTGCGCATAAGTCATGTTTGACACTACGGACCTACTCCATCTTCCAGAATCGGATTCCGACCCCAATAACAATAAGTCCACTTCCGGTCAAACTTCTCAAAAACCTTCAAATTTCTATATTTAGCCAAATGACTCCAAAATCACCTACGGACCTCCGAATACACTTCCGGGCGTTTACTCAAAGATCTAATCCTAGTTAATTCTTTAAACTTTAAGCTTTCGAAATGAGAATTCTCTTTCCAAATCAACTCTGAACTTCCTAAAATTCAATTCCGACCACGCGTACAAGTCATAATACCTGAAATGAAGCTGCTCATGGCCTCAGACTGCTGAACGACGCGCTAGAGCTCAAAACGACAGGTCGGTTCATTACATTCTCTCCCACTTAAACATACGTTCGTCCTCGAACGTGCTGAGAACTGCACTAGGGTAATCTAAAATCACTGTTTAACTTCTCATGCACCTTCCCGTGCTACCACAACTCAGTTGAGCACATTAGCTCAATAAATTCTGAAGATATTCCCTTTTATTCAAGCAAATAAGCCTTAGAGCCCATTTCCAACATCCGAAATTCTATGCCCAACCTGTTTCCAACATATGATCACCATATCAATCACTACACGTTGTAGCCAAACATGAATGAATAACTTTGCTGAATACACACCTTGCATCACTTTACTCACCGGACCACAATAATATTTTCTGATCAACTTAGTCAAAATTCCACGAATTTGATGCTTACATTGCACCCCATGACATACACAGGTTTTACTCTAACTCTTACATATCGCCACGACGGAACAGATGTGCAGAAATTCATAATCGGCTGACGAGTCAACCAGTCATTGAGTCTATACTTCTGATAAGAAATATTACCACATTCTGAACCAAATAATGATCTTTGCTCCTTAATATATTTCACGTAATCAGATTGCACTGATCCTAAATCCAACAATCTCGTCTCACCCAATACGAACTGCTCAGGCAATAAGCCATCTCGCTCATATAACCTCATCTCTATGTGAAAGCTCAACACATAAGAAATTCACCAAGCCATCTCAGAACCCCGACTACTCTCCCATAAGCATTGCATTGCTAAAATTAACACATCCGGCCTGATATAGAGCCCATACTCATATTTAAGTCCATCCACTGATCTCAAGCCGATTTCTGATTGCACCAACTAGGCCAATAACCTTTCAAAGGTCCATAACAACTCCCTTTTTCTCATAACACATAATAACAACCCTCATAACCGGAGCGAACCTCCACAGTCCATAACCCAATAAACAGAGTGCCCTCTAGGCATAAATTCTCAAATTAATGATATTACTACGATCCTCATACTTGGTTTAAATCTTTAATCAATCAAGTGACTACCTGCCACACTTATACAATCTTCATGTGGGACACACTCCCACAACCTACCATAATAAATAATTGGGTCGTATCTCTAAAACACTGGCCGCACTAACGCTGAAAAGCGATCAAGAATCATTAACCATGATGCAAAGCCTTTTTCACAAAACACCAATCTCAGGTGACACTGAAGATAATACCGACTTACCTTAAACATCGAAACTCCTTTTCCTGCTCATCTAAGCCCGTGACATCCCTGTCCACACCGAATTGTTACCTTGATCTCCACTTAAGATTTCATACCACTCATTTTATCCAACGTGCCAACATACGATAGAACACGTTTTCCATCATAGCTTCAGAACCACCATTAGGTTAACACCTCATCATATAAAAATTTCCGCTTAACTCACTTCAGGAGAACCATAGCAGCACACAGGTGAATTCTCATGGTTGTAGAATATGCAAATCTCTAAGTAGTGGTATAACCCACCATAACCCTTTCGGGATCTGCCTACATGTAATAGGCCACAACGGTAGAATACTTTCTAAACAACACTAACTACGGCGGTCGACAAGCCTCGCACACACCATCACAATTCACTTGCATAACTTGATCACGCTGAAAGAACTACTCACTACCAGCAACATGCCATTCCGACTATGGCTAACCAATCTCTCTTCTTCCAATTTGTCCTTGATTGCCATATGAATAATGATAACCCCATTCAACACCTAAAACACTCCATCCGCACTCTTCACGAGTGGCCCTGAATCACAAGACCATGTTGTCTCAAATCCCACGAACCATTTCGTACCTCCCAATTGCTACATTGCAAGTCAAAACATCATAGAACATTATGTGCCTCTTCTCATAGGCTGCTATCAAATTTGATTCTTAATCGTACCCATAGGCTCGAAATCATTAGGCATCACACTTTATCTTTTGAATTCACTAGGACCGTTGTTAAGAGCCACCCGTTCTGACTTGGCCCCAAATAATCAATTCCATGATTCTTCTAGCACAAGCATACCCTCTCGATGGAGCACACAACAGAATCACTCCCCAAGTCTGAACGTAGGCCAATAAGGACAACGATAGCACACCTTTGTTCAAATTACCATTTATGTTCTTTTCCTGTAGCTGAAATAACCCATCAATATGCTAATCACCAGAAACTTCGCAAGTAGTTAACCATGCAACCCAATCATAGACGTTGGGACTCTCCCACTTAGCTCGAATCACTATTACACAACTCTAGACTTCACCAGGATTCTTAATCTCTTATTGACATAACCTTGCGCAATCAACCGCCAAAATTCTTGATATCTTACTGTAGAAACCCCCTTTTTATACTCTGAATCATTAACAACATTCGCACGACCGATTCCTTTGTTGTATAACCAATAGAATTCTTCGCAGAAGCCTCGCCAACCATGCGACCGCTAACCTGCTCACAGGAATAACCCACCTATAGAAATCACTCCCCGGTATCTTCCAGCGCTGCTGCACGGGGTACAATCACTACGACATCAATAACCCATCCTGATTCTGAGCTCACTCTCCAGCTACACAATCCATTCACCCCCCGTGGATATCAATTAAATGTGCAAAAATATTCTTCCAATTCAAAGTTATGTTGTATCCTTCTTCACTCAAGAAGCTCCTTCCCGTTATATCAAATATCCTGCCGCATAATAGCCCATACTTCAAATTAGACCCGTAGACCCCAATCACCAATCACTAAAATTCCTAAATCGATCCAAACTCTACCTAAGGCGCGTAGTCATCCTACTACCAAGCCCATATGCAACATTTGCCACTCTCCCACTTCGGGCAAACTCAATTCTTTAATCAACCAATCGACCTGCGCTTCTCATACCTGGCCTTGTAGAAGTTTTAAACACCGCTTGATACTTCCCACATGTCCTTCCTCATACTTTGTTGCTCAATTGTTGCCTTAAATAAAATCTATCTTCGTAGCACTTGAATCCACAAATCGCTACTAACTTTAAATTTTGCCGGAGATCATCTCTCTCGAGCTTCCAATATTATAAATGTCGATTCAATCCTGAACCACCTTGCCTCGCGACATCTAATAGTTATTTCTTCAATACTGACCTGCAATATCCTGCTCCAAAGTCGAATTGTAGGACATCATAACACCGACGAATCTAGTACATTTAATAAGGACAACGACATCTCATTATAGAAGAAAACTCCACCACGCTCGCAAATGCCGAGTCTTATTACCCTATCAACCCAAACCTGAACATCCACAGCCCGTATGCCTTCCCTTTTTTGGGAATAAAATATCAAATCTCTAGATCATGCACTGAGTAAACCTCCCTTCAAGTTGTTCACTCCCTCGACACGTAGGCAAACATCCTACCATCATATTAATACTGTGGAATAATCGTTCATAAGCATCATGGCAACCTGTGCCTAGCCTCATGGCTCTCAGAAGTACCGCTACTGAGCTAAATCAATAGAATATCCTTTCACAAGGCGACGATAATAGCTTACACAACATCGCAGGGAGAAACACCCCGCACCACGTTCGTAGTACAATTACAATCCTTCAATTCTCAATTTATAACAAGCGGTTTGCATCGTGTAAGATTGGGTAGGAAGGAAAAAAGCGCCTAAGCCTCAAGGAATCAAATCGCACGATGAGGAATCAACAAGGGAAGTACTCCTAACAGCTTTGTAGCCACCCGAAGATAAGTACAGACGTCTCTGTATAGATCTGCGAGACTCTACTAGACTTGCTCATGACTCGTGAGACATACGGGAACCTAGTGCTCTGATACCATGTTGTCACGGCCCAAAATCCATCAAGGGTCGTGATGGCGCCAGAAACTGCTGTTAGGCAAGCCAACCCAAATTATTTGATGAAGTTCTAATTTATAACAATCTTGAAAACTAAGCTTTTCCTTCAATTTTTCATAAAATAAAAAGATAACTGCTTCAATTCAAATTAAATAATAAGCAATTGGTACAAAATATTTCAAAACCATCCTATAACTTGGTGTCACAAGTGCATGAGCATCTACTCATAAAGAAATAAAATACAACATCTGTCCGGAATACAGTGCACGGGAAGTAAATACAATATACTGAAAGGGACTATACTAGCTGCGGGATGCCTCGAATAATGCAACTCACCTAGTCCCAGAATCATTCGTGCTTCTACACCCAGTAGGCCGCTAGAGTTACATATACATGTACAACAAAAATGCACAGAAGTGTAGTATGAGTACGAAAACAACGTGTACTCAATGAGTATCCCGTCTAATCTCGAATAAGTAGAGACGAGATGGTCGACTTCGACACTTACTAGTGGTCCAATAATGGTGTCAATAATTAATTAAATCATGTATTTCTATAAACATGATTTTTAATCCAATAGAAGGAAACAAGGAACAATTATTTCTTTAATAGGAAATTTCCAGATTTTTTCTTTTTGTTATTATCCAAATATTCTCAAACCATGAAGAAGCAATAACAACTTAAATAAGTTCAAGGCAGCAATACAAGCATGCGCATATTATGCCGAGGCGACGGCCCGATCCAAAAAAAATAAACTATGCACTTGCCGAGGGTCGACGGTGTGCCTATAGATGCATCTATTACCCCGCTCGTGAACAAACCTGTGACGCGGTCAACATAAAATAAACACAGACCCTGCTCGCGAATCATGCATACGACGCAGGTACACATAGAGATACATGCTCAAACAATCAATTAAGAATTTTCGAGGAACATTTATCCAAATAAAAGTTAACTCTCTTTTAATAATTTAATAAATAACGTTTAATCCTTTTAGAAATTCATTTACTGATTCGATGTGATTTAAGCAGTAAAAGCTATCAATAAGATTGCAATTATTCCAAGTATAGCATGCCTTTAGGTCCTAGACTACCCGGACAATAGCATAATAGTTGCTATGCACGGACTCTCATCACCTCGTGCGTACGTAGCCCCCATAAATAGGAGAATATATCTAATTAACTCACCTATGGGGACAATTCCCTCTTATAAGGTTAGAAAGGAGACTCACCTTGCTCCGAAGATTCATAACCGGCATTCAACGCCCTTCCGAAGACTCGAATCAATGCAAAAATGCTCCAAAATTAGCAAATAATTATGTAGGCCCATTAATATATGCTAAGGTGCTCATTATAATCCAATTTATAACAATTCCTAATCCCGACCGAAAAGTTGGCAAAAACGCCCTCGGGCCCACGTGCCCGGATTTCAAAATTTCTCGAGGATAAAGTTTACCCACGAACTCACGAACTCAAATATATAATTTTCTCTAAATCCCATACCCAAAATCGTGGTTAATTTCTAAGAATATAAATTCTAGGTCTTTCTACCAAACCCCCCAAATTTCTAACAATTTAAATGCTAAAATCCATACATAATTGATGTATTTAGCTCAAGACGGATGGGGTTAGCTTACCTTATCGCTGATGATGAAAATACCACTTGAAGTTTTACCAAAAATTTCCCAAGTCAAGAAAATATGAGAGAAAATGGCCAAATCCCGATTTTTAAAACAACTATTCTGCCTCCAGCACTTTTCGCACCTGCGGTCCTATGACTGCTTCTGCGGTTCCGCAGGTGCGGTCCAAATACCGCTTCTGCGGTTCCCCACAAGGCCTCCCTTTTTTTCTCCTTCGCATTCTCCACCGCAGGTGCGGTCCCACATCTGCGGAAAAATGACCGCACCTGCGGTCCCAGCCTAGCCACCCCATTCCGCTTTTGCGACCTCTCTACCGCAGGTGCGGTCCCGCATCTATGTAAAAATGACCGCATCTGCGGTCCCTTCACTAACAGCCCAAAACTGCATCTGCTGTTCAATTCCTCACTTCTGCAGGGCCGCTTCTGCGTTGAAACCTCCGCAGAAGCGGTTATACCAGCAACCAAACCCCTTCAACTATCCAAAATTCCAAATTTCGATCCGTTAGCCACCCGGAATCCACCCGAGGCCCCCGGGACCCATACCAACCAATCCCATAACATATTACGGACTTGCTTAAGTCCTCAAATCATATTGAACAATGCTAAAACCACGAATCGACCTCCAATCCAAGCTTTATAAACTTTAGAATTTCAAACTTCTATTTCGATGTTTAAATTCGTCAAATCACGTCTGATTGACTTCAAATTTTGCATACAAGTCATATTTGACACTACGGACCTACTCCATCTTTCGAAATTAGATTCCTACCCCGATTTCAATAAGTCCACTTCCGGTCAAACTTCTCAAAAACCTTCAAAATTCTATATTTAGCCAAATGACTCCAAAATGACCTATGGACCTCCGAATTCACTTCCGATCGTGCTCCCAACTCCAAAATCACCATACGAAGCTACTTCCAGACTTGAAATCCCAAACCGATATCGATAACACTGAAATGCACTTCAAGCCAAACTTATGAAATTTCTTCTAAAATGCTAACTTCCACAATAGGTGCCAAAACGCTCCCGGGTCATCCAAGACCCGATCCGGGATGCGCCCAAGTCCGAAATCATCATACGAACCTGCTGGAACCTTCAGATCCCGATTCTGAGGTCATTTACTCAAATATCCAATCCTAGTTAATTCTTTAATCTTTAAGCTTTCGAAATGAGAATTCTCTTTCCAAATCAACTCTGAACTTCCTGAAATTCAATTCCGACCATGCGTACAAGTCATAATACCTTAAATGAAGTTGCACATGGCCTCAAACTGCTAAACGACATGCTAGAGCTCAAAATAACCGGTCGGTTTGTTACACCACCCCAAATTAAAACCAACCCAATTCCAATTATAACCCAACCCACGACCCGATTTAAAACCCACCCGGCTCCTCTTTAATCCAGGCCGTTTATCATTTTGATCAATGGCCAAGATTCCCCCTTTCCTTTTTAATTCCTATACCCCCTAAACCTAATTCATTTTATCAGAGACGCCGCCTTTGAACTCTCTTCGTCTCTCAAATCCTCTCTAGCCTCTCCGAAACCCTAATTGATTCCCACCTTATTCTACCACGATTCCACCGGAATCTATGGTGTTCCAGGCCATGGATGACTTATGCTCACCCTCTCTCACCTTTAAACCTAAGCTGTTCGAGATTTTGGAGCCCGACCTCAATGTCTCTCTTTAAATCTTTCTCAGATCTATAGATCTATGGCCTCTCCGACCATTATTCCCGCGTGTTCAAGAAATATGAGTCTCTTTGACTCAGGATCTAACTTTCCTCAAGACCTTTCTCATTCTAGGATTTTCTCTGCAACTCTAAGCCGTTTGAGGTTCTATACTTGCTTATTTCTTTTAGATCTGTGACAAGCCTAAGCATTATTTGACGTTTTAAAGGTTTTCCCCAAATTTCTTTTTCAAAATCGTTCAAATTCAATTTTTAGGGTTTCTAAAAAGGTTTCTTCAAGTATTTTTCTGATTCTTCCTATTCTTTCTTTATGTATGTTTTATGCTCATATGTTTTCTTCTTATTACACATGAGTTTTATCTCTTGTTTCTTTTCTATCATGCAAGACTCTTCTATCTTTGGCTGTTAATCTTATGCTCGCATATTAATTTGTGTTATTTTCCTCACTCTTTGCTATATGTGTTTATGGTTGAATCCTGGATTTTGGTCGCTTTACTGAGTTCTATTTATGTTCTTGCTAAGCATATTTTTATCTACTATTGTTTAAAAAACTCATATCATCTCTTTCTTCTGATGTTTTAACTCCGAGCTTTCTCAAACATAGTCTCATGACCTTGAATCAGTGTTCTTTTATTGTGTATGTTTGTCTCTTATAAGTCTTTGAAAGAGATTTCTAAGCCTTTTTTCAATGACCTGTTTGCTCATCGTCTATTATATGACTCTATTCGAAACCCTATGTTTTGGGGTTTCTTTGACAAGTGGCACTAAGGTTCCACTTTGGGACCCTAGGCTTTCAGACTCACTGTGAGCCTGTAATTAAATTTGAATCTCTTTTTCTTGCGACTCTGAGACTTTCAGTGTTAAACTTTTTTTTAACCTAACGATTCTTTTGTTTGATCTGTGTGCTTTATATATGAGAAATTTCTCTTTCAAAAGTTATCACCAACTAAGTGATTGATTCTGAAATCCCCTTATAAGGCTGATGAACTGTCACTGATTTTCCTTCGATTGAACCTCTTTTACCTTTCTTGACTTGGTTCATTCAATTGAACTTGCAATTTTGGTTTCATGGTTGTTTAATTGATTCCCTTACCATATTTGGCACAAACCGTATACCACTGACTGTTTTCCTTGAATAACTTCTATATATTTACCCCTTTTGTGCTACTTTGAAAGGTTTAATTAGAAATTCATTTCCTTAACTAATTTCTACCCGTTGGAATCAGAATCCCTTAACCAAAGGGAGACTGATTTCAATGATTTCTTTACCTTTCTTACTGGTTTTCTTTGCACTATAAAAGGGATTGCACTTCGGCACTTTAGGAGACCTGACTTTACATCTACACTTACAATTCAATACTTTCACATCCACACTTCAAGTTCAATACCTTATAACTTCAATGCACATCTTACTATTTCACCTTCACTACAAGTTTTCCAATTCAGTACTTGCACACTTGCAAATACTGTTTTGAACTCAACACTCTACTTTGCTTGAGATCTTTTAGAATCACTTTGTTTGCAACTTGGCTCTCTCAAGACTACTGTTTTCTTACTTGTTTTCCTTTGAAACTGGTGTGTTTTTCATTTAGTTCCCTCGAGAAAATCTCTATCCCTTACCCAAACTCTGGTTCTTCAAACTCAAACCCTTCTTAGTGTCCTAATGCACTTAATTATTAGATGGCTACTCTTCAAACTCCAAAACTCAATTCCCAAAAGGGAACGAGTAATCCTCCCAAATGTGATAAACTCGATTTCTCCTTTAGAAAGAGGGGGCATCGACAACTCTGCTGTACTGCCTTGCCCTGAAGTTTGGGGCAGTATCTCCTCATATGACTATGGTCTCCGCACTAGAAACAACCCCTCAGAGCGGTGACCTACTGTCCTGATGTATGACCCTGATGGCCTGTAGACCCACTGGAAGAAGCTTGAATAGCCGGTGGGCAGTATGAACTCTCCACAGTATGAACTCTCTAATATGGCTGAATACCTACTAGAAGAACCCTGGATAGCTAGCGGGCAGTAAGTACTCTCTAGAATGGCGCTGAAATAGGGGAGCACTAGAGCACCTCGAGAAGGTGGTGGTGCTGAATACGGGGTCCTGCTAGGTTGACCCCTCCCAAAATGACCTCTGCCCTTATTCAGGGCACCTCTAAACTCTCCAAAGAATCGAGCCCTATTGTCCTGCTACATCTCTTCTCTACCTCTCAGACGGTAGCCCTCAATCCTCCAAGCAATCTCCACTACTAGCTAATATGGAGTCCCCATCTCAACCTCTCAAGACATGTTAGCCCTAATACTAGAATGCAACCCTGCAACAACCTCTGCACCCTCTCTGAGTCAGTAAGAAGTATCATCAGCGCATGGCAAGACAACTCAGAAAACCTTGCCTCATAGTCGATCATCGACATCTGACCCTGCTCAAACTGATACCGAAGCTTTTCCCTCTCTGATGGTGGAATATATCTATGCAGGAAAAAGCTGTGTGAACTGACCCCAAGTAATGGGAGGATAATTCGCTTGCCTGCCAAGAATATAAGACTGCCACCATCTACGGGCCCTGCCCTCAAGCTGGAATATAGTAAAGTCAACCCAATGCGACTCCAATATCCTCATGTTGTGCAATATGTCCCTGCACCTGTCAATAAAATCTTAGGTATCCTCATGACACTCACCTCCGAAGATAGGAGGGTATAGCCTAGTCCATCTGTCCAATAACTTCTGCAGATCACTGTCTGCAGCCGGTCTGGGCTCGGGTACTAATGTAGTAACTAGCTGAGCGCTATCAGTGGGTAGTGCAACCCTAAGTCTGATACACAGTAGATGCATGACCCGGAGGCTTAGCAGTAGGGGTCTGTGCACCCCCTCCCACATGGAAACTCGATACTATTATAAATTCTGTCGGGGTAGGCTCAGCTGCGGTCACCTCGCTCTGATCCTCAATGATAGGATCCCCTGCAGGATCTGTCGTTGGTGCAACTGGGACAGCTTCATACTGATCCTCAAGACTCTATTAGGTTTTCCCATGACTTGTGAGAACTACGTGAACCTAGTGCTCTGATACCATGTTGTCACGACCTAAATTCCATCATAGGTCGTGATTGTGCCCGACATCATTCTCAATCAAGTCAACTCTAATTCAACTAATGGGTTCTCATTATTTTTATCAAAACAATCCCAATATTTTCAATTAATAGTTAAGGTTTTAACCATCCAATAATTAACAAGTTCGTATAATGTAAATACATTCCAAAATAATAGTCTACAAATGTGTGCCAGAAACTAGTGTCACAAGTACTAGGGCAACTAGTAGAATGTACAAAAGTACCACTATACTATTGCCTGAAATAGAATAGACATTACATAATCAACAATAAAAGAAGAGAACTCTGGTATGCTGCTGAACGGCTTAGGAGGGCTGCTCACTGTGAGATCTCAATCAGGAGTCAGGAATGCACGTTAGAGGAGTAACTAGATGCACCTATCTTAGATCCTGTACATTTAAGTACAAAAATGTAGTATGAGTACATAAACAACATGTACCCAGCAAGTATCCAGTCTAACCCCGAAGAAGTAGTGACGAGGGATCAACTTGACACTTACTATGGTCAATATCAATAATATTTAAGGTTTCGCTAAGCATGGATAGCATGAATATAATGACAGTCTCAGAACAAGGAGAAACGGTATATTAGTTACAATCATGTCATATAATTACTTATATTGCAAAACAATTAAACAAGGTAAATCATGGATGAATTCCACAGCGCATTATGCCAATATCGTACAGCCCAATCCACATAATAATAACTGAGCCCTGTCAGAAGGTAGAATGGGACGAACCGTAGATGCATCTATTTCTACCAAGTCGATGGGCCCAATCCACAAATAGAAATTATTATCAAGAAGTCACATATTGTTCATTTATAGTCAAATAAATTCATGAATGTTCTTGAGTAAGTGTATACATTTGTTTATATTTATTTACAATTCGTAATATGTCCTAAGTGATCTCAGTTAGTAAGCAAGAACAAAAGCATTTGCATGTATGGCATGATACGGGTCTTAAATTACCCGGACAATTAACATAATAGTAGCTACGCACGGACTCTCGTCACCACGTGCATACGTAGCCCCCACCTATAGTCACATACATTTATTTAGTTCACTTAGGGCTTATTTCCCTCTTACGAGGCTAGAAAGGAGACTCACCTTGCTCCAAAGCTTACTTCCAATATCGAGAATGCGCTCAAACCCTCAATTCAACGCTGAACGATCCAAAACTAATGAAACAGGGTAAGAACTAGTCAATACAAGATCAAGAGTTCATATTCTAACTATTACAGTAATTTCCCAACCCTAAATATAAGTTTCCTAAAATCCGTCCTCTGGCCCACGTGCTCGGATTTCAAAAATTCTCGAGGGAAGTTGTTACCCATAACCTAAAGATCATGAATATATGATTTTTACTTCATTTCATAACAAAATTCGTGGTTAAATCTTGTTTCTATCAAAACCCTAGGTTTTACTCTAAACCCACAATTTTCACTAATTTACAAGGTGTAATCTACCCCAAACTATGTATTAAACTCACATTATGTAGAAATAACTTACCTTACAGTGCTAGGTTGAAATCACCTCTTTGGAAGCTCCCAAATCACCCAAGAATTGAATGAATCCCATATTAAATGAAGGCATTGCCTTCAGCGATTTATGCACCTGCGGTGAGATGACTGAATCTATAGTCTCGCCTCTGTGAGGGAAGGTCCGCATCTACGGAATCAGACCGGACTAGCTGGGACCGCATCTGCGGTCTTGGGGCCACTTCTCCGATTCTGCTTCTGCGAAAGAGGGGCCACATCTGCAGTTCCTGGGCTCCTCCCCTTGTGCTGCAGCTGCGAAGGGTCGACTGCTTTTACAATCTCACACATGTGGCTGGCCAACCGCAGGTGCGGTTGCGATAGCAGGCGGGAGCTTCAGCACTTTCTAAAATTTCCTAACTCAACTCGAGCCTCATCTGATTGACCCTCGGGGCCCCGCCCGAACATACCAACAAGTTGTAAATCATAAAACAGACTCGTTCAAACCCTCGAATTCCCGAAACAACTCTAAATCTAAGAATCACCCCCTAAAACTAATTAATCAAACTTATGAACTTCAAGTTCTTCAATTTACATCCAATGCGACGAAACATACTTATACGACTCGGATTGACCCTAAATTTTGCGTTTAAGTCTTAAATGACAATACAAAACTATTCTTGGTTTCAAAATTCCGTTCGGACATTGATAACACAAAAACTCGCTCCAAACCAAATATTTAAGAACTTCAAAATCCTTAAGTAATCAACTTTCACTATTAGACGTCAAAACGCTCCCAGGTCATCCAAAACCCTTACCGGACATAAGCCCAAGTCCAAAATCATCATACAAACCTGTTGGAACCTTCAAATCCTAATTTTGAGGTTGTTTACTCAAAATGTTGTCCGAAGTCATACTTGGCCCTTTAAGCCAACCTTAAGAAACCAAGTGTCCCGATTTCAACCCAAACTCTTCCAAATCCCGAACCAACCATCCCCGTAGGTCATAAATCAATAAAAGCAAGTACGGAAAGTCTTATTTAAGGGAACAGGGTTCTAGAAAGCAAAATAACCAGTTAAATCGTTACAGTATATGTGCCTGTAGCACCGCCATATCAAACCGAAATGGGTCCCCACAGAAGGTTAGGAATATTTGTTGGCTTTGAATCGCCCTCCATTATTCGCTACATCGAAACATTAACAGGAGATTTGTTCACTGCTCAATTTGCAAACTACCGATTCGATGAGACATTTAGTCTGTTTGGCCAAGTTTTTTTTTAGGCCAAATGTGCTTTTTTGTCCAAAAGCACTTTTGGCCGAAAATTGAGGTGTTTGGGCAAGCTTTTTGAAGGAAAACAATTTTTTTTAGGAGAAGCAGAAGCAGTTTTGAAGAAGTAGATAAAAGTAGCTTCTCTCCAAAAGCACTTTTTGAGAAGCACTTTTGAGAAAAATACACTTAGAAGCAGTATTCAAAATCTTGGCCAAACACTAATTACTGCTAAAAAGTGCTTTTATAATTAATTAGCCAAACACAAACTACTTCTCACCAAAAGTATTTTTTATAAAAGTACTTTTGAGAAAAGCACTTCTCAAAATAAGCTAATTTTAGAAGCTTGGCCAAACGGGCTAATTGTTCCCAAATTAAGGGGAGAAATTGATGAAACCAAACAGGAAATTTTGTGGAAAAATCCATCTTTGTCTCGTGTTCCACGTGCCTCTATTTGTGAAAAAAAGGTGCAAAAGATTATTCATTTACAACAAATAGAAAATCAAATGCCAGATGCATATACAAATCTGAAAAGGATAACAAAATCATATATCACCGCAGAAAATGTTCCATCCATATTGATGTCCCTATTGGATAATCTTCTAGTATCATAGCCAATGAGTCAAAAGCATGCCTAAAAATTGGCAAACCATTGGTTTCTAAGGATAGAAATCCTAGAAAAATAAAAACAATTGATCAAGATGACACTACGAAAGAGTCTCATGAAGAAATCCATGATTTAACCAATCCTGAGATTCATGAGGAAATCAATAAGCATGAGAGTCAAGAAAATAAGGAACTATCTATAAATCCAACCGATATTAAAGCAAATTTGAATCGATTGGATATAGTGGTGGATTATGCCTTTGCATATAATGTTGTATCTAGTATTATGCAAGATAATGAGGATCTTGAACCTCAATCTGTTGGAGAATATCGACAAAGACGTGTTTGGCCAAAAGGGCAAGAAGCAATCCAATCAGAGTTGAATTCACTTGTGAAACGTGAAGTTATTACGCTTGTAGTCCAAATAGCTAATGGTGTTAATCCTGTTGGCTCTAAATGGGTCTTTGTACACAATAAGAATGAGAAAAAATTAGGTATAAGATATAAGTCACGCCTTGTTGCACAAGGATTTTCACAAAGGCCTGGTGTCGATTATGAAGAGACATGTTCACCCATTATGGATGCGATAACGTTCCGTTATCTCATTAGTTTTGCTGTCCATGAAAAGCTTGACATGCATTTAATGGATGTGGTTACCACCTACCTTTATGGCTCACTTGATAATGAGATATACATGAAAATTCCAGATGGATTTAAAATGCCTAACGCACATAATTTAAAGTCCCGGGAAATATTTTCAATCAAATTGCAAAGATCTTTGTGTGGTCTAAAGCAATCAGGACGAATGTGGTATAATCGTCTTAGTAACTATTTATTAAAGGAAGGTTATATAAATGATGCCATTTGTTGATGTGTTTTTATAAAGAAAACAACATCGAGATTTGTTGTACTTGCCATATATATCGATGACATAAACCTTATTGAAACTCTCGTAGAACTCCAAAAGGCAATTGATTATTTAAAGAAGGAATTCAAGATGAAAGATCTTGGAAAGACAAAATTATGTCTCGATTTGCAAATTGAACATTTGGCAAATGGAATTTTTGTTCATCAATCTAACTACATAGAAAAACTATTGAAATGGTTTTACATGGATGGAGCACATCCATTAAGTACTCCGATGGTTGTTCAATCACTTGATGTGAGTAAGGATCCATTCCGACCTCAAGAAAATAATGAAGAGCTACTTGATCCTGAAGAACTATATCTTAGTGCAATTGGTGCACTAATGTATCTTGCTTATACTAAAAGGCCTAACATAACCTTTTAAATTAATGTCTTAGCAAGATATAGCTATTCTCCTACAAGGAAACAAAGGAATGGAAGCAAACACATATTGTGGTATGTAAAAGGGAATACAGATATGGGTTTATTTTATGGCAATAATTGTAGTCCTGATCTTGTTGGTTATGCCGATGCTTGGTATTTATCTGACTCACACAAGGCTCGATCTCAAATAAGTTATGTGTTTACATGTGGAGGCACTTCCATATCTTAGCGATCGACTAAGCAATCGATTGTGGCTACTTCATCTAATAATGCTGAAATAATTGGTTGAGGTCTATAATACATCGTATTCGAGACAAATGTGGTTTTAAATATGACAAACTACCCACAAATAGCCCAATTATGGTTTGTATGAAGACAATGCAGCATGCATAGCCAATTGGGATGCGAAGGCTCGAGGATGTGAATTGATACTCTCATCATGGGGAGTTAATGCGCATTGCACTCTTGTTACCTTACAAGGTTTTGTCCCACTAGATTTTTCTTGCAAGGTTTTTAACGAGACAACCAAAAGGTGTGTTATTAGATATGTGTACTCTTTTTTCTTTACTAGAATTTTTTTTCACTGGGTTTTATTTTAGTTAAGGTTTTAACGAAGCATATTATCTGTTTAATCGACATTCAAGGGGGAGTGTTATAAATAGAACTTTATTTATGGTGAATGTCTATTTGTTTGAGAGATTTTAGGAATTTTACTTGGTGGTTAAGTCACTCTTTTCCTATAAATAGAGGGGTTCTATTCCATTGTAATTAATTCGAACAAGCAATAAGAATTCTCTCTCTCTTTCTCTCTCTCTCTCTTTGCAATATTCTTCTCTATTATTTTTCAATATTTTTTCTTTTCTACTTTTCATGTAGGACTTTATTCACATACGCCCAATAATCTCCCCTTGAACTAAGTTTCACATGATCCATTATATTCATGGGCTAATTGGGAGATTAAGTATGTGTCACCTACATAATCCAAGTATATATTGATAGTCACTAAGCGCAAGGAGAGGTTGTGTATGCATCTTTGAAACGACGGTAAAGGTAATAAACTGGCCCATAGATGGAAGGGAAAAGCCCAAAATGTAATACAATGAACCACTCATAACCAGTGACGGATACAAGATTCCGAACAAGGGGGGTCAATATTATAAAGAAGTGAATAATAAAAAAATTCATCGAATGAGTTTATCGAAATTTATTGAATCCGAATATGGTGTCAAACGGGTTCAACAAACAAATTTAAATCTAAATTGGAATTAAATTATCGTCGAAACTCATGGTAATAATATGTTGGATTGGCTTGTCTTGAAGTAATCGTTTTTACCCAAAAAAAATTGGTAAAAAGGGATTCTAAGAAAGAAAAAAGGCAAATAAAAAATCATTTGTAATAAATAATAAACAAAAAATGAGCGAAAGATAATTGCAAAAATAACTATCTATATCATCATATCATATCATATCATACTGTATTATAAGCACGAAAACTTTTATGTGAAGTTATTTTATTAAAATATCCTTTAAAAATTAAGTGACCATTTTATCCCTGAGCCAAAAAAAAAAGATATTATTTTTATTACTTTTATTCCATCAGTTTTATAGGATGTCAATTTTGTAAGTTTAATTATCTTAATTATGCAACCTTAATTGTTTGTTTCTTCATCTTCCACAATTGAGTACTTTTGTTACGTCAGTTTTGTAAGTTCAGTTATCTTTAGTATTCAGCCTTTGATTCTTTATCTTCCACAGTCACAATGAAGAAAAATGTAAACTCATTTAATAGTAATAAATAATAGGAATTATTACACCCTATAGAAAACCTTAGTACCCTATTTATTTTAAATAAATACCATTTTAAAATATTATATCCTATAAATACCTTTTATCCTTTATAGCAAAAAATCTAAATATAGTTATATCCTACAATTAAGGCACCATATATGCTAAATATTATTTTTCTCTCTCCCTTTTTGTATTTTCTCTCACATAATTACCGCATATCTGCAAACCCCAATACAATATCTCTCTGTTTGCATACAACCAGACTCTCTTCTCCCACAAACCCTAGTTTCTTAACTCTTCTCCCACCCAAATTCTCAATTTATCCGTCATTATCAATCCCACATTCAAACTCTTCACTGATAACCATAGGGTACTAAGGTTTTCTATACGGTGTAAACATTCCATAATAATATGTGTGACTGGTTGTCCATGTTTTTACTCTTATTTCTATCGTTCCAAGATGAGACAACAATACTTGTTGAAACAAAACCCTTGTGGCGAATTGCTTGGTCC
>MU694718.1:55223-71737 GCA_026770625.1 Nicotiana glauca | reverse complement strand
TGGAGTAAATAGTGTTGGAATATGTGTTAGGAGTGTTTATGTGAGATAATAAAGGTTAATATAGTCAATTTCATTGATAATTAATACTAAAAGGTGAATTTCTTAATATGTGTGAAAACATCCAAAAAATTACTTATTTTGGACCGGAGGGAGTATTTAATTAGGGTCCTATTAAATGATTTATTATGACTACTACAAACGTGGGACTTAAGAAATTTATCACCTACCAAAGCGTTTTCACCACCATTAACTTAAGCGACAAAAGTGATGTTCAGAAAACTTTTGGATTTCTCTGTCATCCTTTCTTCATCTGCACCAATAGCCATCCGTTACCATAATAAATTGCTAATTATTTATCGTGTCTGTTGAAGAGTATTATCAGCCCGCTGATTAGCTTACATAAATAGAGTGATAAATCAGTAATACACATAACCATCATCATTAGAAAAAACAATAGAGGAAATTAAGTTGCAGATTTATCAGGCAAGTTAATTTTTTTTTTTTAGTTCATATGAATACTCATGAAACTGTATATTCTTGTTTATGCAAATTCCTATAAGTAAGCAACACTCTCCGATGTTATTATTTATCTTGCTGTGCGATAAATAATTAAGATCTTCTACTGAGATTAGAAGGAGAAGAAGCGGTAATAGATTAGCTGTAAAAACGTTGCATCGTCGCTCAAGACGATATTTTTTTTGGTTTCCCACCCGATGTCCGGTACCCGCATTGGAGTCCGACTATATCCGGATTCACGCCGAGTAGGGTCCCATTTGGGGGTAGCGCTCCCTACCAAGAATTTTTACATACGTAGGCTCGAACTCATGATCTCTGATTAAGGGAGGAACAGCCTCATCCGCTGCCCCACGTTCTTTGATGATGTTGCTCAAGACGATAAGATTATTAACATTCTCTCCCAAAATCTACTTTCTTTTCTTCTTCTTTTTCGAAATATTTGTTGCCTATGGAAGTCAATATTGGAACCAAAAAGAGTAACAAGTAGAAGCATTCAGAAATGCGACCAGCAAATATACTATTTTTTCTCCATTTACAAAGATGTTAAGCCTACAAACTGCAGTTAAGAAAGTTCCTAATTAGATTTCACATTTAATACTTATGTGTTAAAAATGTCCCTGTGTTTTTTTTCTACGATCTGCTGCAGGGAATTGTGTATAATCCTATATATGTCATGCTTTAATCTTTTTTTTATATAAGACATCATGCTTCAAGTTCATTTTTTGTTGGGTATCCTGTATTTATTGAGTTCTTTTATAATTTGATTACGTGAGATATGTGTTTACTGCCTGATTATTGCTATTAAGAGGTTCACCTTTATTTTTGATAATATGGAGCAAGATTACAGATCCCTCAATGTGTTTTAATATAGAAGGATATACCCTATATCTATATCTCTTTTTGTTAAAAAGATATTAGAGATATTCAGTGAGTATTTATTATTATAGCTGAATCCCTACACCTATAAATCTTACTTTAGATTAGCAGATTTACTTAGCAAAATCTATATTATAATAAAATAGTATAAGAGTTGTGCTTTACAACTTTAGGAGTCTTACTGATAATTGTTACTAAATTACTTTTAAAATTATAGTTAGATATACTCCCAGTACTTTTTAACAAGATCTTTCACATATTTATCTGTTTATATCAAGTCTTTTTCCTGTGAAGGAGCATACCAAATGATTCATTTCAAACCGCAACACTTTATTATTTGGTATTGTTGTCAAATTCATTCTTTCTGTCAAAGCTTAATTGGTGTTATAATCTTTTTAAAAGGTTAATTCGATTATTGCATCACAAAATTGGTAATAATTATACAATTTATCATTACTTTTATTAAATTATTATGATATTCGTATATATTGTTAGTTGAAGCTTTTCCTATCAAACTATAATAATTACTATAGTATGCTTAAATTATAATTAGATTGTGGAATATTACACTATTATTTTTCCTTGTATAGTAGTGCTATGTTTTTCAAGATGTACTAAAACGTCAAAACTGCCAACATCTACACATGTTTATATTAGAGCCTGAACTATGATTTCAAATTTATGGGTAGGATTTTAATCATTTTAAGTTACGGGTTCTACTGTAGCTCAATTACCAATCGCTATATTTTATAATATAATTATATTTATACAATTCAACTAATTTATATTTTTTTTCAACTTCATAGATGAAAGGACTAACAATTTTGAATCAGATAAGATACATGTATGTGCAGTTAGATTTATATACATCAATTAAATATTTCAAAAACTATTATCTCTATCACAAATAATTACTACTTTCATGTAGGTGTTACACCATGAAATTGACAATGATTTACTAGTTATACTAAGGAATGTATATGTTGATCGAATTTTTGGACAGCTTCCACAAAACATTACTTTCATTCGACAACAACTTCTTAATAAGCTTGTGGCTATAAAAAGGTGGAGGCTAAAGTTTCTTTTAGAAAAAAGGTAAAAATTTTACGTAAAATAATAGCAATCATAGCCGATATCTAAATTATGTGCTTTTGACATACAGAAAAGGAATTACTGTCAAGTTGAAATATTTGATATATTATAAGAATTTTTTAATCGAAGGCGTTCGAATATTACATTTGAAATTCATTTGATAGCAACTTGCAATGATAATAAATATTGGTTGAATAAACTCACCATTCTTAAGTATGAGCTTTTATTGTTTCTTTCCAATTTCTGTGCAATTCATCGTGCATGTATATTATAAAAAACACGTGTTCAAGAACTAGTATTATTAAAAGAAGAGGAAAAAGCCTTCTACTTAAGACACGTGGCAACCTAGAAAAAAGCTACATGGCATAAGTATTTAATAATTACTAGTTATTTAGTTAATAATTAGTTATTGGTTATTGTTTTCGAATTTAATTATCTATAAAATAGTAAAATAAAACATTTATAATTAAAAACATAAATTAAAAAAATTGTCCATTCAAATTGGAGAGTAGTTTTAAGTTGGAGTTTTTAAATTATTTTAAAATAAAAAACTAAAATTGCAAAAAAATAAAAACTGCCAATTCAAAAAATAATTTTTTAAAATTTTTTTTTTTTACTTTTAAAAATAAATAGTTTATTTATTTAGAAAATATTCTTGCAAATAATAGAATAAATATAAAATAATAAAACTATGTCTTCTATTATATTATAAAAAGAAAGTAGCACACAAAAATTTAAATAAAGTAATATGCTTATAAAAATTTCTATTAACAATGCAATAATACTAAATATTGGGTAATATAATTAAAAATACATAACAAAAAAGTTATTCAATGCCTATATAAGTCTCTTTAATTTAATAGAGTTTTTATTCATTAACATTTTAAATAATATTATTGAAAATAATAGGATAAAATTTAAAATAAAAAATTATTTTAAGAGTAATAAAATATTTTTTTCTATTATATTATAAAAATAAGTAGTAGACAAAAATATTAAACAAAGTAATAAGCTAAAAAAAGTTTCTATTAGCAATATTGTCACGACCCCAAATCTACGATAGGTCGCGATGACGCCAAACGTCGTCGTTAGGTAAGCCAACAGTGAACTAACAACTTAATTATTCCTTTTATTATTTTCGAAATCATAATGGTAGTTATGTAAGGAGGTTTACACATCTAAAATTACGGGTACGTACATAACTAGTTTTAATATTTAAATAAGACAAAGAAGTTCACAGTTGATGTGACAACCCAAAGGGGTAATCACTTATTTTATTACCCATTATGTACTTCCGAAGACTTGAAAATCTCGTATGGAGTTGCCTCAATTTACGTGCGCAGTCCGGGCGCGTAACCGGAAAGCTTGGATATGAATTATGTGAGAAAAATGCTAAATTTTGATATTAAGTTGAATAACTTTGACTTCGGTCAACTTTTTGGATAAACGGACCCGGACCCATGATTTAACGGTTTCGGAGGGTCCGTTGGAAAATATGGGACTTGGGTATATGCCCGGAATCGAATTCCGAGGTCCCAAGTCCGAGAAATAAATTTTGTGCAAAAATGTTTTCTGGAAATAATTAAGGAAATTAAAAATAAAATTTTGATTGAAAGACTATGGTATCGGGCCCGTATTTTAGTTTCGGTACCCGGTACAAGTCTTATATATAGTTTCAGCGTTTTCTGTAAAGTTTGGTTGAAAACGGACGTCGTTTGACGTGTTTCGGACTTAAAATGAAAACTTGATGTTTTATGAAAATTTGGAGGAAGTCATGAGTTTTGAGGCTCGATTCGATGTATATGATGTTATTTTGGCGATTTGATCGCACGGATAAGTCCGTAGGATATTTTTGAGGTTGTGTGTATATTTGGTTTGGAGCCCCGAGGGCTCGGGTGAGTTTTGGGTAGGTGTCGAATTGCATTTTTGAACTTGTAAAGATTTGGTATGATTTCCTCTGTGATCTTCGCTCAAGCTCGCAAATGCGAGCTATGCATCGCAATTGCGAAGCCTTGGACCTGGGCATATGATCGCAAATGCAATCCAATTTATCGCAAATGCGAACGAGGGATTTCTGGGCACTGATCGCAAATGCGATCTTTGTGCTCGCAAATGCGAAATTAGGCTGATCGCAAATGCGATCTTTATTCTCGCAAATGCGAAATCTGGCAAAATAGTAAGGGTTCGCAAATGCGAACCCAGCTTCGCCATTACCATATTTGTTCGCGGTTCGCAATTGCGAACCTCAGTTCGTAATTGCGATAACTAAGGCCCAGCAATTTCATACTTAGTCGATTTTCACCCATTTTTCACTATTCTTTCAACACCCAAACCCCATAGGCAATTATTCAAGGACAAAACTTCTTCCAAATCATTTGTAAGTTAATTTTTACTTAATTATTTCAATCATTTACATCATTTAACTTGTTTTCAACTTAAAATCAATGGATTTCATGGGTGAAATTGGGGGATTTGGGGTAGAACCTACATTTTTCTAAAATTGGGGATTTGGACCTCAATTTGAGGTTCGATTTCAAAATAAATTATATATTTGGGTTCATGGGGGAATGGGTAACTGGGTTTTGGTTCGAACCCCGAGTTTTGACCACGTTGGCCTGAGGGGCATTTTGGTTATTTTACCTAAATTTACATCTTAGGTTTAAATTAAATAGTGGAATCAGTTGCTTGAGATATTCTTTGTGAGATGTAATTGAAATGAATAGATTTGTACAATTTGGAGTCGGATACTCGTGGCAAAAGTGTGGTTTCAAGTTGAATTTCGAGACAGTTTGAGGTAAGTGGCTTGTCTAACCTTGTGTGGGGGACCTTTCCCCTTATGATATGATATTTGGTAACTGAATAACTTGTACATAAGGTGACGAGCGCGTACTTGAGATAATTGTTGAAAACCCGATTTTTACTTAAGATATTGAGACTGATTTTCTTTCGAATTTGCTTTATTCTACTTGCAATTATAACCTGTGTTAGATCAGAAAAGCATGTTTGGTTGATTTAAATTGCTTATTTGCTTAAGTTGCATTAACTGTACTACGTGAAGCATGTTAGGCTGGTATTACCTGGTGTTTGTATTGTCACGACCCATTTTCATAATAGGTCATGATGGCGCCCGACACCGTTAAGCCAATGCGGAACATTGCCATCTCCCTATGTTAATTTTAGCGGAATTTAAGTGAAATAATTATCCAAATTTAAAATCGAACCCCGAAAAGGATAGATGATATAAATAACATAATAATAATAATAATACAACCCAAAAAAAAACTAGTCTACCAAAGTGTGTGCCAAAACCTGGTGTCACAAGTACGAGCATCTAGTAGAATATACAAAAGAATATCTATATCCTACTGTCTGAGATAAAGAAAGACAACAAAAGTAAATGAAGATTCCATCTGGCTGTTGTTCGGCATAGGAGGGAATCAACTCACCGTGGAAGTCTCTACCACAACCTCAAGGGCGCGCACCGGACTGGTAACCAGATGTATCTTCCTCAAATCTTGTACAATTAAGTACAGAAGCGTAGTATGAGTACATAAACAATATGTACCTAGTGAGTATCCCGTCTAATCTCGAAGAAGTAGAGACGAGAGGTCGACTTGACACTCACTAGGGTCAAATAATATATTGAGGTGATTATACAAACCATGAAGAAACACTAATAAGAAACAGTTTATAACAAGACATAAAGGTCCTACTCTCTACTATATCTCCAGCTAACAATTTACTTTTGTTATATTTATCAATTTATGTCGGGCCATTAAAGGCGATATTAAAAACTCTCTGGCAAGCAACAATAGCATGTGCAAATATGCCGAGGCGACGGCCTGATCCAACAGAAATAAATTGTACACTTGCCAAGGGTCGACGGTGCGCCTATAGATGCATCTATTCATACCGAGGCGATCGTCCCGATCCACAAATAACAAGAAATATCAAGTATACACACAAGGCACATCAATAGGCATAAATGCCAAGCAAGACTTCAACAATTATACAAGTACGTTCTTATTCCCTTTTTTAGTCTCTAGCATATCCTAAGCGCTCGATTTAACAAGGAAATATAGAAATTTATATAAAATAAGCATGGTGTGGGTCCTAAGCTACCTGGATAATTAATATAGTAGTAGCTATGCACGGACTCTCGTCACCTAGAGCATGCGTAGCCCCCGCATTTAGCAACAATTACTCAATTATTAATCCTATGGGGACAATTCCCTCTTACAAGGTTAGAAAGGAGACTCACCTCACTCCCAAGTACACTTTCACTATCGAAAACAAGCCCAAGTCCTAAATTTGGAGACGAACGATCACAAACTAGTTAAATAAGGTTGCTTACAAGGTCGAATTCCAACTATTTATGAAATTTTCCAACCCTTTCCACAAGTTTTCTAAATTTCGAGCCTGGACCCACGTGCCCGGATTCTGAGATTTTTCGAAGAAAATTGTTCTCTACAACCTAAGGATCAATAATATATGATTTCTAGTTCATTCCATAATAAATTTCGTGGTCAAATCTTAGTTTTATTAAAACCCTAGGTCTAGCTCTAACCCTTTGATTTCACCTAATTTTTAGTGTTTAATCTACCTAATATACATGTATTTAAACTAATAATGAGTGGAAATAACTTACCTTGAAATTTTAAGCTGAAACCTTCTCTCAAGAGCCCCCAAATCGCCCTAAGGTTGAGTGTAAAATGATAAAAATGGTATTTGAGCTCGAATTAAATGAAGCCTACTGCCCAGCGATTTCTGCTTCTGCAGTTAAGGGACCGCATCTACGGTCTTGCACATGCGATAGAGGAGCCGCATCTGCGGAACTGGGCAAAAGGGGGCTGGATCGCTTCTGCGGTCTGAGGCCCGCATCTGCGGCTATGAGCCACTTCTGCGGAGCCGCATCTGCGGCAAGGGAGCCGCTTCCACTACAAGAAAACGGCTTATTAGGGACCAATATTTAATGACTAGTTTTATGTATAAAAGTATACTTATAGGGATGAGATTTTTTTTGGTCTCTAATACCCAATTTTTTTCCTAAATACACGACTAGATTTATTCTGGTCTAATTAAATTTTAATATCTAGTCTCTAATACTCAATTTTAGCGGGGATATCTAGTCTCTAATACTCAATTTTAGCGGGATAGGGGCGGGAATCTGAAACTTAAAGTTAAATAACCTCAAAAAATATTTTTTCAATATAAAATACCTCCAGAAATTCAATTTCACCCTAATCTCTCCCAAATTACATTCACGCTACAACGTACTCTAACTAAGCGGCAACTTCAATTATCTTCAGAGTTCACAAGGTTGCAAACTTCATCAGTTAGAAGGTAGCGAATTCATCACTCCAAACTCAGAAGGTAGCGAAAATCATCACTTCAAACTCACAAGGTTTGCGTCAAAAATTTGATTTCTTTCTCTTGTATCTGTTTAGTTTCCCTTTTTCTTCTTCTTGTTCTTTTCCATTGAACCAGAAATCAGAGTTTGGGTTCTGCAAATTTTTGTTTCTTTAGTTGTTTTCTACAATTGGGTTATTTGGAGTATTGATAGTTATTGTGTGAGTGATAAAAGTGAGAATATTGGTTTAAAGATGGGGCTTGTAGGTCAAATAGGAGAAATTTGAGTTTTTCTTGTAGAGTAATTTCGCCTCTGTGACGGTTTTCTCCTTTGCATTATACAATTCTTCTAGGGAATTGTTTGACGGGTCATGAGTTTGGAGTCGTTGCTAGCAGCAACCCTAAAAATCTTGTTATCCCCTAACTCCATAGCTATGGGCTTATTCAATAAATAAAACTTGCAATTTAAATAAAATGATGGAGACTTTAGTTGGAATTCAAATGATTTGAGATAAAATCTAGCAAAAATGGAGTGACTCACATTGCAGAATTTCTTTTGTGAAAAAAAATAGGTTTCCACTAGTTAATGCTAAAATCGGCTATTGTTTTGGCGAAGTTGATTCGTAAAATAATCGCTACTGCAATTTGTAGCAACTTGAACACTTTCCTGTTGCATCAAAACTCCAGCCTTCACATTTGCCTCGATTTCCTTAGGTTGCCTGGTTGCCTAGCTTCAACATTTATTTTTAATTGTATTTGATCGATCTGTAGCCTCATCCTAAGCACCAACATTGACAAGCACCTCTGCCTCGTTACGACCAGTTCAAGATGAGTATCTTGTGCACTTCTTGCATCTGGTGTCCAACATCTGATTCATCTTTCCCTACTACCACTTCAAGATGAGTATCTTGTGCACTTGTTGCATCTGGTGTAGCAGTAGATTCCTCACGTTTTGTACCTGCACCATTCGTTGCAGCTTTAATGTGCTGCATCAGTTCTCCAGCCTGCTCACAAACCACACCTGATCCTTTTAAAACATGTGTAAGAACAGTAGCAGTAGGATCATCTATAAGAATATTATTAGTAGGGTTTTCAACCACTTGTTTAGAATGTCCAGATTCCTCATTCACATCCAAATCTACTACCAGTTCTTTATTCGAATTTGTGGCACCAATATTATTCGAGTAATCTGCCCAGTTTGTCGATGAGCTAATGCATCCTTACCAAAATTAGTCGATCTAGGATTATGGTTTCCCAAGTTCTTTAACATCCACCTATTCCTGTACCTCGACTGCTTCGATAAGTGTATTAACTCGATCACCAATCACATCCAAAGTAGTATTAGTTTGTAGAGCTAAACTCAAAGCAATGTAGTAGCAGGGATATCACATTTAGGTTTAGCTTGATCTTTCTCAACAGTTGAGTGATCACCTATAGGTTTCATAAGATTTTGCCCACTCTCCAAATTTATCTATTGATCCCCACTCATCTGGAGTAACTCTACCTTGGTTTGAATGCAGTGCTCTTGAATTCACGGCATTAGAGTTAGTTGCTACTATATCATCTCGATTACTCTCAGTCTTCTAGCTTAGTGTCACTTTATAGTGGAAGATTATATGCAAAATTTATCAGATGACAAGAAAGCTAGTTTATATAAATATGTTATTTTATGTCAATTATAACTCCAATAAGGGTTGGCGTGTAGCAAGAAAGACGTAACCCCGTGATTCCTATGAGATTTTGCAACAAATAGATGGTTATGTTGATTTAGAAAGTCATATACAAAATTAACGAAAAAGAACAACTGAGGTGAAGTATCTCTTTATGCCATTAACATATTTATATTGTTATGCATTCTGATTACATGATCTTTTTATTAGTACATTATTGTTATAATGTCTTAATTTGTTTTTTTGTAGGTTTGATATGAAACCATCAAAGAATAAAAATGAGGTGGCATCCACTGTGAAAGCTACTGCCAAATATGCATTTGTTGCACTAGGTGCTATAGGGAAAGGACGAGGGAGAGGGCTTAAATCTATATTCTCATTAGGGGTATTTGGACAAGATATTCCATTTTCTCCATCTACTGATCAAGTTATGCAATACAACCAAAGTGTTGAAAGTAGTATGGTTTCTCAAATTTATTGTGTTATCAATTCGGTGCTGAACTTTTACTAATATGATTTCCTTATTCCAGGTGTAGTAGCGAAGGGACGAGGGCGAGGGCTTAGATCTATGTGTTCTTTAGGGGTATCTGGAATGGGACCAACGAATAAAAATTCATTGGTTCTTCAGAAAGGGCATATGCAAACTAATATTCCATCTTTTTTATCTACTGCTGAGGTTATGAAATACATCCAAAAAAATTCAATGAGTAAGGTTTATTAAAGTTATTATATTTTAGAATCAAATTTGTAATTATTTAGATTTGATTTTCTGTACTAATATAATTTCCTGCACCAGGTGCTCTAGAGAAGGGACGAGGGCAAGAGCTTAGATCTATGCGCTCCCTTGAAGAGTGTGAAAATGAGGAGCGATCCTTCCATTAGAATACTCATTATACTAGTCAAAGTATTTCAAGACCTTCTAACAGTAGAAGATCAGATTTTACAATGCCTTTTGCTCAAGGATTGCGAACAACGAACAAAAACCTTTTGGTTCATGAGAAAGAGCATATGCAAAGTGATATTCTAATTTCTCCTTCCGATGAGCAAGTTATGCAGTCCACCCAAAAAGTTGAAACAAGTATAGTTTCTCAACTATATTCTTTTTTCTTAAGAAATACATTTAATTTAATGTGAAACTTTTAGTAATATGATTTCTTACACCAGGTACTCTAGGTAAAGGACGAGGGCGAGAGCTTAGATCTATGTGCTCCTTTGATAAGTCTGAAAATGAGGAACGATTCTTCCATCAAAATGGTCATTATGCCAGTCAAATTATGTCAAGGCCTTCTAAGAGTACCATGTTTGATGCTCAAGGATTGCAAACAACTAACAAAAACCTTTTGGTTCATGAGAAAGAGCATATGCAAAGTGATATTCCAATTTCTCCTTATGACGATCAAGTTATGCAATCCACCCAAAAAGTTGAAACAAGTATGTGTTGTTTTTTATTAAGAAATTTGGTATAGTTGTGGTTATTACATGTTTCTTGCTAATTTATTACTTATTACTGCTTGTGGTGCTTGCAAGTTGCTTCTGTTGTCCAGCCATTGCTGGTGTTGCTGCATATTGAACAAACACAAGAGTATCAGCTTGAGTGTTTGCGAAATTATGTTGTTGCTGCCCAGTCCTTTTTGTTGCTGCATTTTTTATCCAAATAGCACCTTCTTTACTTGTTCCAATATGTTGCTGCCCATCATTTGGTGGGGTTACTAAAGTGTGAATGCACGTGCCACATGGAGACTTTTTAAGAATGAAAGCTGGAGCATCTAACTTGCTCTTTAGTTTTCCTGTGGAAGAACTTTCAGTTTTTGGCATTGGATGTGCATCTTTGATAACTCTTTCCACGCGAGGGCTGGAAAACTGTATCATTGTGCTGTTGTAGTTGTACATCTGCTGCTTTTCGCATCCTTTGGAAAGTTCAATCTCCTTCACACCTACTATTTTTTACATCTCCTGTTGCAAATAAATCTGCTGCTGCATTATGCTTCCGCCCAGCCTTCCTCCTTTGCATCTTGCGCAACTACTTTCTCCAAGTGTGATGTAACAGACTTGCCTGAAGCATCCAAAACATGTCCAGGTGTGGCTAAAGCAAGCACTTGTCCATCTCTTTTTTCTACACCTGTCTGTTGCACAGCAGTAGTTGTAGGAGCTGTTGGGTTTTCAGCTATATCGACTAGTGCAGCAGGATGTTTAGTGATTCCAGTAGTGGCTATTAGAGCTGTTGCCTTCCTCTCAATCACACCAGTTGCATTCACAGCATTAGTGGCATCCAAACTTGGATTCCCAACCTGTAAAACACCATCCACTTCAGTAGTTGCAGGGATACTAACAGAAGATTTTTCTGTTGATCCTTCCTTACTTGCACAGTTTCCCAGTCATTTTTCTCCTTATATTGAACCTTTAGATGGAGTTTGTACATCTTATAGTTATAGGATAGGTACCGCAACCATGATATAAATACCGGTACTTTCTGCAGAATTCAAATCCTATATCAGAACTACAGTTACTAAGGTAAATCATTTCGATATGAGAGGATAGTGCATCCTTACCTTTACAATCAACCGTGATAACTCTGTATTCTACAACTGACAAAGCAGCAACCCTTCTTTCATGCTTAGCTAGCGCTCTAATGGTTTTTCACTATCTGCCATATTTTTCACACTATGCGCTTCTTCTTTCTTGGTCCACATATTTTCCTTTTAATAAATCTCAATCACTATGCGCATTATTGATGTTTCTTATACGTAGGCTGTGATGATAAAGTTTCTTGACTTCATTGGGTTTGGGTCTGCTGGACTCATCCTGGGGGGTAAACCAGGATATTGTGAGCAGAGTCTTTCCTTTGTAGCATGCCATCCTTGTTTGCAGCCATTGTGGTGTCCCTTTCCTTCACCTGATTTTATGACAAATCTGAGCCTGCTTATGTACTCATGAGTGTCACTTCATATATAGATATCTAAAATAGATGAAAATAACTTCCTGAAGAAAGAGAAGGACAATGGTGAAAAAAGTGAAAACTACTTTCCCTTTTGATGAAGCAAGTGAAGGGATGGACAGTATGGCCAAATTGCAAGGAGATGCAAGGGACTATCTTAATGCAAAGAGAACTGGGCAGTTAGAAGCTGAAGCAACAAAATAAAATTTAGTGGAAAAGCGGGGTTCACATCTGCTGCCTTGGATTTTTGTCCTGCTCCCCATCTCCTGCCTTTTCATTACCAGATTGTATAACATCCTTGGCTTGATTAACAGCATCAGATGCATCTTTCAACAATCCTTTCTCTTCATGTTGTACCCCTTCCTGATCCATTCCTTTACCAGTAGAGTCTTTTTGATTTTTACCAACAGTTGCTCCTTTTGAGCTAACTCCAGGTGATAGAATAGTTGTTGCAGTTGCAAGCTTGTCATACGTTTGCACTATAGAATTTACAGCATTGTGTAACCGTGTTAGAGCTACTGTAGCAGGTACATCACGAGAAGGTGGAGGAGGACCTTTGTCAATATATAAACCATCACCAATAGATTTACCCACAGCACCTCTAACTTCAATGTTCTAATTACTAACTTGTTTTCCTCCTTCAATATGTGAACCCTGCTTGTCCACTAAATTTTCTTTTGTTGCTACAACTTCTAACTGCCCAGTTCTCTTTGCATTAAGATAGTCCCTTGCATCTCCTTGCAATTTGACAATACTGTCCATCCCATGTTCTTGCAATTTTTTAAGCAATATTGCTTCCTCTGTACATTATTCTCTTGAAAATGGAAGAAGCAGAACAAAAAAATGTTTGTCACTCTGGAGATGCTGGTCGATGCTATACAAAATTGCAAATTTATAGTTTCTGTCACCTAGATTGGCTCAAATATGGTTCATCCTTAGTGTAGGACTATTCTAAAGCTATGAGGTTACTTCTCTAACAGGGAAAGCCTGCAATTAGTAATGATTATATTTTATTATACCATCTATAATAGGATAAAACAAAAATTAGGAAAAGAAATGTTAGCTTCTAGAGATTATATCACTAAGCCCCGAGATAGTCACATCTATAGTTGCAGGTTGTAGAACTCATATATATCAGCTAATAGGAAAGGATTGGACCTGCTTCCATGGTAATAGTAGTATAGTTGTCTGTTAATTTGTAGAGTGCTTTCCATTTCTGATAACATAGTCCGTTATTGATCTATTACATTATTTCTCCTTTTTAGCCACATGCAAGTTAAAGAAATAAGCAATAGATACTTCTACAGGATCAACAAATTTTGCTTTTTCAAGATTCGTTTTACAGTTGCCTACATAATCTCGAATAACCTTAAAATCATAGTCATATGTATGTTCTTCGTACCCTTTATTTTTAGTGTTAGTCTGTAAAATCCTCTCGAAACCAGAGACCATATCAGCCCATTTTCTTTCACAAAAACCATATGCTGGATTTGTCCCTATTCTTTTAACCGATTCCCTTTTCAATTGTAGGATAGTGGGACTAGTTGAGGAGCACGAGTGTATTTTTATGGTGTATAAAAAACTTACTAAAGACAATATGGTCTGCTATGCTTGGCATGAAGCATGATAGATAAAATTAGTATCATATTCCATTTTGAATGGAGTTGAAATGATACAGATAAAACATAATAGTGTAGATCGTACTTGAATTTCTCAAACTTGGATTAACCAAGAAACATAGAAAATACAAAATAGCAGTGAACATTGCTATGTAGTACTGTAGAGAATATTGTCAATGCAGAAAGGCCATTTACTTAGATATCTATAACAATTTGAAGAATATAAAGAAAGAGATCGAAACTATGAGCTTTTAGGCATTTTAATAGCAAGCAAAGGACATACGTCCTCGGCTACCTCCTCAAATAGAATGTTCGTTGACTTAAATTTTGGGTAGTTGAACTTGCACTTTCAGGTTTATATATACTCATTGTGTATGTTTTGGTTGATAATTAAAAAAAAAATCTTTACCTTTTGTCTTCAATCCACTGTTATCTATTGTCTTTTGGAACTATTTTTGTGTATATGCATTAGCATAGCTAATTCTCAATGTAGGTTATTAGGGAAGAGGTTTTAGCACTCAAGCTTGAAGCCTTGACATAACTTGAAGAGGCGGCAGCTCCCGATTGAATGAAATATGCACCATTCAACATTAGGTCCCCATCTGTTCTCCAATTCCATTCCCGATTGAAGTCTAGCCCTTTTTGGCTTCTTTTTTCTCTGTCTAGTCCTGATTTTGTTCCATCTACATTGTTATAGTTTTCTAAACAAAATTTCTTATTTCTTTTACAGGTTTTGGATATTGAAGTTTAAGAAGCAGATTTTTGATGACATACTGATTGACCATCTTTTTGCTAGGAATGTCAAAAAAGTTTTACATGTCAATCGAGGGATATTAGTGATATATAGATTATATTTTTGCTAAATATTTATGAACACATTGTAACTAGCTTATCATTGATGTACGCCGCAACTAACTTATGTTGATATCATTTTTGGTAATATTTTATGAAAACATATCATCTATATATATTTGATTTTATCGTTGCAAATTGAATGTGATTTAGGGAATTAGTTGTTACTTTCGGGACTATACCGTTAGTCCTTCAATCCTTTTTTGGAGTAGAAAATTTGGTTGCTAAATCTGTAGCTTTGTAGTGATGCCCTATTCGACTTGGTGACCAGCTTTAAACTTCTCGCAAAAGATATAATGGCCAGCTTCTAACTAGCCGTGAAAATACTATTTAATGACCATATTTAAACTAGTCGCAAAAATATTCTAAGGACCAGGAATTTAGTCCCTAAAATATGCAAATAGGCACCAGAAATACGGTCCATAAAATTCATTTAAGGACTAGTTTTAAACTGGTCGCGAAACACTGTTAACGACCAGTACCGCACCTAGTCCTTAAAACCCTTTAGCGGCGGAAGCTATAAGCACCAGATTAGCTGGCCGCTATTGACCATTTAGGACCAATTTCTTACTTTTAGGGACCAGTTTTCTCTTCGCTATTGAGCATTTTTCTTGTAGTGTTCTGCGGTTCTGGCCTGGATTACCCTTGGCCTCTCATGCGATCAATTGACCGCATCTGCGGTCCTAGAACCGCAGATGCAGTTATGACAGAAGCAACAACTTCAGCTATTCTTCAATTTTTCTACTTCGCTCGAACCTCGCTCGCTTGACGCTCGGGGCTCCCAAGCCCCGCCCGAACATACCGACAAGTCTGAAATCACGAGGCAGGCCTACTCGAACCCTCGAAACACCCAAAGCAATGCTAAATCTTGAAATCACCCCTAAAACCAAATGAATCAAACTATTGAACTTCAAGTTCTTAATTCTCTTCTAATGGGTCAAAATGCCCTTAGAGTATTCGGATTGGCACCAACTTTTACGGGCAAGTCTTAAATAACATTACGAACCTATACCAAGCTTCAGAACCATAATCTGAGCCCGATACCTAGGGAATCAATGATTACTTAGTTTCTTTAATTCTTTAAAACTTCGATTTAATAATTTTAAATAAAAATTCATTACTCGGGCTAGGGACCTCAGAATTCGATTCGGTCATATGCCCAGGTCCCATATTTTCGCACGCACCCTCTGAAATTATCAAATCACGAATCTGGGTTCCCAAAAGGTTGACCGAAGTCAAACTTGATCTTTTTAAGAAAATCTTAAAGAAGCAAATAGACATATTTTCACTCAAAACTCTTCCAACTCCCGAACTAACCATCCCCACAAGTTATAAATTAGCTAAAGCAAGTGCGGGAAGTTTTATTTAAGGGAACGGGGTTCAAAAATGAAAAAAAACCAGTCGGATCGTTACATGTATTTTCGTACTTAACTTCTGAATATCTTCTGGTTGTGGTTGCGCACTAACATTGGGACTACGGATGTGGGATTCCGGTAGCTCCCCCTTGTTTGTTTTCTTTGGGACTACAGGTTAGATTTTCGGTAGATCCCACCTACACTTTTACTTTGGGATTACGGTTTAGATTCTCGGTCCCTCCCCTCTCTC